>VRLP01002326.1:0-92383 GCA_009660295.1 Lophius piscatorius | reverse complement strand
ACGACTGACACATTTAAAAAAGGACTTAAAACTTTCCTTTTTAGCAGAACCTATAACCTTAATTAACATTGCTGCTTTTTGGTCAGGCTTTTATATAGTTATTATTTTATTTTTTATTGATGCTTTTATCTGCTTTTGCTTTGTAGCACTTTGATATTTGATCCAAATGTAAAGTGCATTATTATTATTATTATTATTATTATCCATCTAATTCTTTCAAGCAGCTGGTTCCCTTGCCTTCCACCTCACCATCTACGCCCAGTTCTCGCACATCCATCAGCCTCATCATTCATAAATCAGTCTCAGCAGAGTCATCAGCCAGCCCCACCAATATCCAGACTACAAAAGGGAGGGATATACCTGCTGCTGTTCAGGGCAGACACCCTCAATCACCATCTCCTCACAGAATCTGAGCCCCAAAGACTTTCTAATGAACTAATTATCACATCATCTGTTGTGATGAATATTCTTCCTTTCATCATTCTCTGTCTCCTCTGATTGACATACGGACAGACAGGAAGGAGAAGGCTATTCATATATCCCCGATTTGACGGGGGCATAAAAAATAAAACACATTTTGACATGGTTGCATAATTGCAAAACTAACACACACGACGGTTAAATGTTTGATTGCTCATCTCCACAGCTCAGACATAATGGTCTCATCAACGTCCTGTGCAATCAGGACTTTTGCATGTTACGCAGACTCAGTCATGCAAAGTGTGTTTTTACCTAATCCCAGGTAGTAGAAAGGGAAATGAGCAAGGTGAGTGGAGTACTCTGGTAGGACCAGAAGTCCGCCTGGCAGGGAGTTCCACATGTACTTGTTCCTGGATATGTGAGAGAAGACGCGGTCCTTGATGATCTGTGGAAGAGAAGAACAATGAAGTTGGACGCAGCGAAAACGGGATTGCTTGCATCGTAAAGTAGCTGTTCTGCTTATCCAGCATAAGCCTGCGCCGTAGTCAGTACCCCCCCCCCACCTAAGCCGCTGGAAGACAGTCCAGGAGTTTAACGTATACTCGGCTGCAACTTGAGACCTGACACACTTGTATTCTCCGGCAGTAATCCCTGATGATAAGGATTGTGTACTTCCTTTTTTACACCAACAGGAGGTGTCCATGCAGTGGCAACCCCTGCGACTCCTCCGAAGCCGGCTGCCTCACTGACCTCGGGCTGACTGCACAGCTGTCTCCCACGGGGAGAGGTTCCCCCCTGGTTGCTGTATGAATATAAGCAGCTTATCAACAACCTCCAGAACCTCTCTCTTATTATCTCCAGCGTAAATCCACAGCAGTGAATACACTAGGCACCGCCAGCCTTTGCTTTTATAAACATCAGAGTTCAAAGCCTACTGTGAGATTTTCTCCAGAATCGAAAGGGGTTAAATTGGTTGCGTCACCCACGACGCGCAGGAACTACTTTATATAAGAAGGTGACTGTTTATTTTCATGCATCAAGTCTTCTCGGCGTGCTCGACGACGGGAAGGTAAAAATAAAAAAAACGCACGATTGACAGTGAACGCAGACGATCGGGCAGAAAACATCTAAGCAGCCTTCTGAGCTTGACATGCTGAGCCAAAAATGAAGCATTCCTCAGAGTCTGATCATGGAATCGACAACCATCAGGTCCATGCTGACATTTACTGCGTAATGATATATCATTTCTGTACATGAGGGAGTTTCTCGGAGACTTCAGGCGGATCAGATGTGGACTGCCTTGAAACCTTTCCTAGACCTCGGGTGCAACAAAGCGCTGGGATGGTGAAAGAGGAGAAATGTGGCGCACGGGCCGAGATCCCAACCCCATAATCATAATGATAGGAGAGTGGTTTGATTCAGATGTGAAAGCTCTGCTGGTGCTGGAAGGTCTGATGGATGATTCAGCAGCGTGTGTGTGTGTGTGTGTGTGTGTGTGTGAGTTCAACAGAAAGCCCATGTTTACAGCAGTGGCTGCACATTCCTCAACAAAATCATTTAGTAGGAATGTTTGGTGTTATAAAAAAACCCAGTTCAATTAGGTTTGAGGCCAATCTTCAACAGCCAAAAACAACAAAACTCATAACTGTGTGTGATAAAGTAAGAAAAAACAGGAAAAGAAAAACAGAAAAAACGGGGTCAAAGCCAACGTTTGACATGCTAGTGAAAGTAAACACTCACAAGAGTTAAGGCCAGCGTTTAAAACCATTACACTCATTTGCACTCAGTTCAACTTGGACGAGGTCGTTTTTGACAAATAGGAAAGTATCTTGAAGGTGTGACCTTTAAGGGAACCGTGAAGTGGAAAAATCCAAAATGGCAGATGCCATTGCACCTTAATAAGCAAATTTTTTTATAAATGAGGTAACGTTTTTACCTCTGTGCATTTGGTTGTTTGTTAGCAAGATTACGTAAAAATAATGGACGGCGTTTAACCAGAAGTTAAAGGCCTACCCTAGAGATGAAGTTAAGTTATGACCTCATGAGGTGATGTCATAATAACATTCTCTGAGCAAGATTACGTAAAAAAACAGATTTGAATTAATTTTTACCCAGACGTAGGTTTCGGTCTATCCTAGAGACGATCAAATCAAGAAGGACGCAGCGGTGCCACCTAGTGGGCGAAAGTGCTGTCTTGAAATTCTGTCAGTTTTCGGTTTGGCGTCAATAGAGGAGTTTAAACTGGAGATATAGCGTCATAAAGTTGATCCAGACATTTACTTTTGTGCTTTTGCAAAAACAATAACAGCTTGGATCAATATCTTTATTGTTATCTTATGTTATTTTCCATCATTTGGAGGAACAAAAAGAAGGTGGTGGTGGTAGAAGACACAGAAGAATAAGTACTGAAGTATTCCAGAGTATTTGAGAGACACTGAGTTTTTTTGTAGATTTAGAGGCCGGAAATTACTCTAAATGTATTATTATTATTATTATTATTAAATTAATATACCAATCTGCATGAAATTTTCGTAAAATTAAAGTGATGAACCTGATTCTGATGATAATAATACCAATTAATTTAAAATAATATACCAATCTGCATATCATTTTCTTAAAATGGGTACAGCGGTACTTTTTTTCTGGCTTATAATACATTTATTCCTCATAAATATTTTCCACATCTTCAATACGAAGAGTCGAAAACCAAAAGGAATGAACAATTAAGACAAAATAGGCTGAAAATAAGCCGCTGAGACTTCATAGGTTTTGCAGATTGTAGGCTGGCTACCATGATTGAGGTCGGCTCACCAGCTAGCTTGAGAATTAGCCCCCCGGGTAGTTGCTAAGTAACCAACTATCAAACCAAACGTTTCATACATGTGGATGAATATCATAGAGCTACTTCACGGCAGAAGCTGACCTCCAGAGCAGTGAGGACTATCTTGTCCACAGAGGAGAAGTAGGCTTCCCACAACATCTGGGTCCTCTGCCTCAGAGCCAGAACTCTCTCGTTTCCCACTGCTCTCACTGTGGACGGAACCTGGGAGGGGAAAAAAACAAAAAACAAATACGAGAAGAGTAAAACATCCAGGAAATAAAAGCAAGAGAGAAAAAAAAAGAGACTTTGGCTGGCTTTGAGAGAATGTAAGAATGTAGAAGAAGCAAAAGACAGAAGCAGCTCTTTGAGTGATCAGAACCGTATAAACTGAATCAAACGGCTCCTTCATCGGGCCCCCGGTGAAAGAAACTTGACGACGACCCGATTCGGGGTTTGTTGTTCAGATAATTAGACTTGATTTAGTAAGAACTACATTTGGGGTTTTGAGTAAATCACCGAAATTGATTTAATCGCTTTGAGAGTTGAGCCCAGAGGCTGAGTTAAAGTGGAAGGAACCCGTGTTGAGCCGAGGAAGGTGTGAGCGGTTTAACGGCGGTGTCTTCACACGACAAACACGTCGTCTAATGAGTCCCTGTTAGCGGAGCCGTGTCGCAGCTAAACCTCCCCTTAGCTCTCTCTCAACCATTTACCCTCGCACGCCCCCTTCCCTTACATTTCATCCCTGCACTTTGCTCCCTTGTTTCTCCTTGTCCTCCATTTACTTCGTCTTTTTTTCACTCCGCTGACGACATCTGAAGGACAGCTTCTCTGAGTGCCGTCCTCAGCGCGTCTGAAGGGTCTGCACTCACTCCTCCCGTCTGAGGAGTTTTACCCTTTAACCCATTTTTTTTTCTGCGTCAGGGTTGCCATCCGTCCGGTTTTAGTCGTGGTATTTTAGCAGGACGCTCCTCTGTCCTCCTTTGGAGATTATGTGTAGGACAATAATCTGGAAAGAGATTATTTTTATTGGGTTTGAATGCTCTCAATTTTTTTTGCATTATTTTTAAGCACATTCGTTTGAAAGGGAAAACGAATGTGACCTCCATGACTGAAATTCAGCGGGCATAACATTACAACCACTTGCCAATTAATACATATACCTTCACAGTCTAGCAAAACCTCTATGACCTACACATGCACGTTTGCCAAAACATTATGACCGCTGACGGGACCTGCACATGCATTTTAGAAAGAACGTTCTAACCATTTTAAACATCTTTTATACATTATATTCAACTATTTGATGGGATTCCTGTTCAAGTGACTCTTCAACCGTCTTCAACTTTTTTTCTTCATCTTATTCCTACTTATTATGGTTCTCACTCCTTCAAATTAAATTCAGCATTGCAGCATATGTTCAGGTTTCTCTGCAAAAGTTCAGATAATCAACATCTTTCATGCATTGTCATTTTCCATCAAATTTTTTATTCTAACAATTTACCATTCTTCCCAATGTTTCCTCTTATTCATCGTTCTTCAGAATCTCCCCTTTTTCATCTAACTTTCAAATCAACTGTTCAACCTCACGTCGCATTCACACTTAATTTATTTATTCAGAAATTGCATTTTCTAATTCTTATTTTATGGATTTATTTTATTTGAAATCCTAAAAACGTGATTAACAACTCTGCTAATGCAAAGGCGTGAACTATAAAACAAATCAAACAAATGTTTAATGCTGAAATCGGCTGGAGAGCTCGCTAACGCTGCTGTCAGCAGCACATTGCACTGAAACGAACTGCATGATGCGTTCAATGGAGCTCATTCAGAAACCGTTCTTATGAAGGAAACCTTTCTTTAATTGTGTAGGAGATGGGGAGCAGAGTTGATGCCATAAGACATATCTATCTGTAACAACCAATTTAGGGCGAAGCCGAACGGTGACATCATCATCATCAAGATGTGTTCAAATGTAGTCTTGTAAAATGTAGAATTTGGCGATAAAAATTTAATAAAAGTTGTTCGACGGAACAATTTGTGGATTTTTTGATGTGAAAAATGTTTATGCTAAAAGATTTTACACTTCTAGCCCCCCCCCTACACAGAAATTAGATCTTCACCCCTGCCCACAATATTGTCACAAAATTGAGATTGAGGTATTTGGTCAGAACTGATGTAATAATATTTGATTTTTTTCCGTATGGCGAGCCATGATTTGCTGAATCATGCAAAGCATCCTCCTTTCTGGTGTGATAAAAGTGGCCACCCCAGTCCGATCCGATGGACTGACGGTGTGGCCGTGTATATTCCGTCTGTGTTTCCAGGTACGTGGAAACGCCACCAATGGCGTCCGCTCATTCAATCCAATTCTGGCATCATTAGAAAAAGGTCTCCGCTCTGAAATCAGGAGCTTGTTCCTATTCATTAGTCAAATGCCAATTTATGTCCTCTGTTGGCTGAGCTCGAAGCAGATCAATGCCGGGGTGACATGATGCAATTTGTGTGATGGAGAGAGATAAATGTTGCGGCGTGCGTGAGAACGGAGAGAGGACGGCCGAGTGAACGTTTTGAACTGAGGCTGGCCTCGATGAGTGTTTAATCTCACAGGTTCAGCTTCTGTGAGCGCGACATTTAATAACGGTAATAGAATCTAAATCTTAAAGCGGGGCCAGTCTAAGTTCTGCCTGCTCCTGTATCTCCATGCAATCCCTCACTCGGTTTCTTTCATTTCCCTAGGCCCACTTTTCACAATATTGGCGAGATCAGCATTTAACCCAGCAGTTTTCTGCTGGAAGTCATCACCTTGTCAATCTATCTGAGCGTCTAGAGTGATTTTTCCATTTTTTAAAATGTAACGTAATCACTATTTCAAATACAATCAGCGAGTGTTTCCGCCCCTTTTTCAAAGATAACTTTTAATATCTGGCAGTTATTGCATATTAATGTTTGATTTTGAATGTGAAATAACAGCTTGAACAAAAACGGATTTGGATTTTTCAAGTTTATAACAGGATGAGAACTCTGGAATGACCTGAACAAACAATTTCACATTAACAATTTGAACTTTGAACTATTTTACATACATACAAAAAAATGGGTAAATCGGACCAATGGCTAGGAAGTTATATAGGAAATACAGCGTGTTTTGTCAAAAAATTTCCACCTATAGAATGAAATATGAGCTTACGACATATGACCAGTAGGCAAGTGACGTTTGTGTGTAATTTCCGACGGCTAATCTAAATTTTCGAGACGGTGAAAGTATTTCAGTTCATTTTCAGGATGGAAATTGTTATTTGACTGGTTGTAAAAAAAAAAAATTGGTATTTTTTTTTAATTCAGTTTGATCTTGGACTATGTTTCAACATAAAAAGTGATGTTGACTTGGAAAAAAGTTGGTGACCACTCATCCAGTTCTTACATGCTGCTAGCACACATGTCCTCCAGTCCTCGCTCATCCATCAAGTTCATCATGTCTGACAGACCAATTATCACAGATCATCAGTTGTAATAAACTCTCCTCTTTACTTCCCTTTCTGTCTCTCTAGAATTGAAATGTGTGGAGGAACATGAGGGAAATAAGCTGCCCTGAAGTGGATCATCATCCTGTTTTGGGAAGTCTTTGGGATTTATGTCGGTCAAGAACAAATCGCACGAAGCAAAGAGTGCTTCAGAGTGTATCTGCACCGCAAAACATGTCCAACCACTTGAAAACACGCCACAAACTGCTGTTTGATGAACATGAAGGCAAGGAAAATAGCTGCTAATGTTAATCATCCATCATCAACCCACACATCCGGAACAGCAGCCCCGTAAAGAATGTCAGCACAACCAACCAGCTCACAAAGACACGCAGAAAACCCCGATGCACTCTCCTTCCGTTGAGCCCAAGACAAGTGTCCAATATAAACTGTGAGCAACGAAGGTCTCAGGAAAATGGTCAACACACTGGACGAAAAGAATGTGATCCTGTTAGGTAATTAAGACATGGGCCGTAACATTAAAACTCAATCAAAACAGCTTTCCAATGCAATAAGTGCGCTAACAAATACAGTGCCCTTTAGTGGGGCCAACAAAGGCTCGCCATCGCTCCCTACAGAGCGAAGTATAGCCGTCACAGTTTGGCCTTCAGGTCCTCCATTTGCCTGTTTTTCCTACTTCCAACACTTGAACTTCCCTACCAAATGTTCACTAGCTTCCTCATAAACCCCACCCACTGACAGGTGCTATTTTAGCCAGTGTTGATGAGCCGCCCCGGCTGAGTGCTCCTTTTCAACAAATTAAGACTTATTGGAGGAATAGGACCTCCACACCAATGGAAAAGGAGCTTGCAGAGGAAGGCCCCAGTGTTCTCTGGGAACACGATATTGGACTAAAAGAAAGTACAGACCCTATCTTCAGACGAAGAACAGCTTTAATGAGTCTAATGTTTTAGTATCTTAAATAGATGTCTCTTATTGTTGGTTCTATATGGTTGCTGGTGTCGTGGCGTGAATGAAGTCCAGATTCAGTGGTCTGGTGGTGCCAGTACACCTGATATGGCCCAGTATGTTTATGCCAGCGGAAACACCGTTGAATCCTGCTTACATTTGATGGCCTTTTTTTTTTTGTTGGTGGCCTTGTGATGATGTTGAACCTCGTTTTAACCTCTTCTCCCAGGAAATAAATGTTACTTTCTCTAAGAATATGGGCTGGTGACTCGTCTGACAGTATCTGTAGTGTCACTACAAAGTTATTCGAGGGCCGTTTAAATGAGGAAGCATTCCTCTGTCCTGTTGGACTCTTCCTTCTACCACCTGTTGTTTAAAGCAGTTCCCATTTTAAATGTCTTCGGATACAGTAATGGGATAGTGAGGCCTTGGACACCCTGTATAGACGTGTATCCGTCTACCTGTGACTAAATGCGAGTTAATTACTCTCTGTTACCTGTAGAAGTAATCTCTCGTCTCCCTCGATGACCGCCTGGTTCCACTGTATGACATCAGAGAACGGTAGCTCCCAACCATTACTCAGCAGCACCGGGATACAGGCCGCCTGGTTACACACAGGGACATGCAACAAACAGTCTTAGTGAACACACATGTACTGAAATGCGAAGAGACTGAAATATTCCAGATACGTCGCTTTAATTGC
This sequence comes from Lophius piscatorius, assembly GCA_009660295.1. Lineage (NCBI taxonomy): Eukaryota > Metazoa > Chordata > Actinopteri > Lophiiformes > Lophiidae > Lophius > Lophius piscatorius. Next base: position 84,009 of record VRLP01002326.1, on the reverse strand, counting down.
GATCAGCTGCAGCTGGACCGGGCTCCTTCCTTTCTGCTGGCTCCTCTTTTGATGACGCACCACAGCTGCATGAATATAATACAATCTGTATGAGTCTGATTTCCAGCTGCTTGGCGCTGTTATGGTCCCCGGGCTTTGCAGATGATGTGATCAGGGCTCTTGTGTATAGATGCATGTGTGTGATGCAGCTGAGTGTGCGCTAAGATCCCTATAGGGTGACCGGAATCAGTAAATACTCTCGTCTCCTCTTCCTCAGGAAGCCCCGGAGGATTGTTAAAGGCTGTCACTCACACAGATGCGGCAATCCTTCCGTGCTAATTAGGTCCGACCGCTAAAGGATGCAGGGAAGGTGGTCAACTGTGGGATAAAAGAGAGAGGATGAAGGGATGAGGATAATATGAAAGCAGCGGATGAAGCACGCAGGCGCCGCGCTTCATTGAGGTAGCTTTTTGATGCCGCCTCATCCCCTCATTTACTGACAGGTTTTTTGATGTCGCTCCACTTTCACACAGCACTCACTCTCTGCGCCTCTTCTTTCTCCATTTCTCTCATCCGATGCCACTCTCTCTCTCTTCTTCCTTCTCCCCACTGTGGTCTGGAGAGTTGATAAGTTCTGGGTGTTATTTTTTTTGTGACTTTTTCTTCTTATTAAACCAGAGTGGTGCAGCAGTAGCCTCTGAAAAAACTGGAGATCAAACACTCTCCCCGACCCAGCGGGGCTTTCAGCACCACTACATTTCATCTGAGAATAGACCCGCTGAAGGCCACTCCGGCAAATGGGATGACTAGTATGTGTGTGTGTGTGTGGTGTGTGTGTGTGTCAGGAGCAGCCAGAGTTTACAACAAGGTCACAAAACAAAAAAACAACAACTCCCAAAGTGATAATCCAAGGATTCTAAATTTCAAATGCAGCGCCAGCCTCACCTGAGCTCCCCCGCCCTCCCCTCCCCCGAGGAATGAGGGTAAGTTTGAAACATTCTTAGCCCTCCCTGCGCGGGGGTCCGGTAATATGAAAGCCTGCATGTGCCGTGTAGTTGTTTTTGGGTTTGTTTGCATTGGGGGAATGAAAGTAGGGTGTAGGTGGATAAGAGTGTGAATTTGAGTCTGTGTGTTTACTGGAAAGCTGGCAGCCGGTTTCAAACCACACTGGTAATTGCCAGTTCTTTTGTGGACTCGGCTGGCACCGAAATAAGAAAACCTACACGAGCAAAAATTCTGCTTGGAATGGAAAAGAGAAGACGACAAAACCAGGCGAGGACAAAGGAAGACGACACGAGGAAGAAGGGGGACGGGGGCTGCTGCCAAGCCGAGTGGCATGTGTCCATTCAGCAGACATCAGCCGCGGGGCAGCCTGCCATTCCCGCGGATGCTTCTGGGCCATTCATGCAAACACACGCGGCCACAGAGCAGCGCCGCAGCCAGGGAACACGGTCGCCAGCCAGAGAATTCAGCGTTTAACAAATCTAAAAACAGCCACTACTGCTTCCTGCGCTCGTGTGAGACCGTCGACATGGGTGGCGGCGAGGGAACTACAGCAGGTCCAAATGGCTCCATCTCCCCGTTTGCCTGTTTTTTTCTCTCATTGTTTGTGCGCTCGAACGTCTCACCGATTGGACCCAAGTCAACGATAGCGGTGTTTGTGTAAGTGTGCGCAGACGTGTACGTTAATGGACCCATTTTCGGTTTAAAGAGCCTGGCAAACAGCAAATAAAGCCCATGTGGCTAAATGTGCACTCAGCGGCGGAACACAATGGGCCGCGGAGAACACTTGCAGATGTGGCCATTAAGGTGTCCATATCCTACAGACTGCACCGACCACATCTCTGGAACATAAACATTCTGCATCCTGTGCATTTTCCTCGCTGATGGCGCTCTATGCGAGCCGGATCGCGCCGAACGAGAGGCGCCTGTAAAAGTTTTAATTTGGTCATTCGGCTGAGGGGAAACGCTGAAGCTAATGTTCTGATGATGGCTGCGTTGGCATGCAGCACGAGATTTTAGATGTTTGTTTACGTGGAGAGCCCTGAAGCACTCAGGCAGGAGGAAGGCCGGATGGACAGAAAGGTATTCTCACACAGACTAAAAGTCAACATTGATGTTATGTTACAATATTTGACGCGGCCGTTTCCTAAAGTTCCCAGATAGTAAAAGGCACCATTTGTTGTGTGAGGAAAGTTATTGTAATAATAATAATAATAAAACCTTTTAGATAAGCAGTTTTTTTCCCCCTCCATAGTAATACTAGGCTCACTTTTTTTTTAAGTTTTTTCCCCCTCCATAGTAATACTAGGCTCACTTTTTTTTTAAGTGTGGAAAAAATAAAAATTCTCAAGTAGACGTAAGTATTTGACGATATCTATAAATACACCGGCAGTGAGGAAGATTTTCCAGGGCCAGTATTTGGTGATAGCTTCTTTTCACTGGCTGCGAGTAAGATCTTGAAAAGGTTATGACTCATCCTTGTTTACATCAGCCGGGAAATGTCCGAGACAGAGAGACGGGAATTACATATTCACGCTAAAACCCAAGTATTTTTTTTTAATTATAGCTGTTATCTCCATCCGATAAGTCTCAAGAAGTGGACATGACCAGAAGACATGGGCGTGGTCAGCCACAGCTTCTCCGCATCGCCTCCCGCAACAAAACCAAGTACCAGTTTGGTGAGAGTTGTGTTTTGGAGTAGTGAAAAAGTGTATAAGAGAGAAGCCACTCCAGGTTTGGGAGCTGGAGGATGACCGTGTTTCCCATGCTTTCATCTTCGGTGATTGTGATGTCCATCTCTTTTTCCCATTGCAGATTATGTGAAACATCACATAATCTCTTCTCTTCTGCCGCTGACATAATCTTATTTATAAAAGAAAAACTCTGGGTGTGCTGCCATCTTAACTCCTGATCTATTTCATTCAAACAAAAAAAAATGCAGAGGTATCATCTTCATCCCAGTTATCCTTTTCCTGAAATTTAGGAGAAAGGTCATTTTAATACGTTGCTCCCTACTGCAGGGAGCAGAGAGAAAAAGTATTTACCTGTAGGGACTCCAGGAAGCGGAAGGAGCCCAGACGTCGACCTCGAGGCACCAAACAGAAGGTGGAGTTGTGGAGGAGCTCCTGGTAATCGAACCTGAGAAAGACAAGAACAATTATAAATCATTTGTTTGTATATTTCAAACAAATCACAGCGTTTTCGGTTTAATGGGATTATCCCATACAGTAAATATGGGAATTTAAAATTAGACACAATTAATAAAAGTTCCTAAATAGTATTTGAGATCTTCTCGGGAAGCAAAACCAGTAGAATGAGCCAAAGTCCAAATTGGAAACATGAAAATAAAAAAATAAAATAAAATAGTAATAAGTTGTGTTTCGAACAAAAAAAAAAAAAAAAAAGGAAGAATGTCCGGATAAAACTCATTTGAGGCAAAACCCAGTCAGAGATTTAGTCTTAATTAAAATAGTAAATAAGGGGAAAAAGAAAATATAATTCTATATAATAAAACCCAATGACTAAAATGTAAGGGGCCAAGGATGGAGCCTTGGGGGACACCACAGGAAAGAACTTATCTACTCAAACAAATCATTTTTCCTTATTTTTCCTTTCTCTTTGTGAAGACAGTAAAGGGTTAATAAACACTGGACAGATATGACCGGAGGAAGCCTGCATCTTCCTCCTCATGTTGTTTGTGGTGACGGATAATAATGGCGGAGTTACGGATCCAGAGACACAGGATTCCAGCGGGTGAGACGAGGGATTAGAAGGATCAGTTAATATTACAGTATCTGTGTCAATGCTGTTGATTTTGTTTCCAGTCTTTAGAGTATTCATGGGGGAAAAAAAATTGGTTTAAATTCATGTGCAGGGCTGTGGGTTTTGGTGAGACAGTTTTTCTAAAGACCGACGCCTCAGAGAGCTTTTAGAGAGAGTCAAAGATTAGGAAAGCACCACAGCAGGAAGCATCCAGGGAAAAATTTAAAGGGAATCCTTTCAGCTCTAGTGGAGAGTCTGAAATTGGTGGAATAATCTCTGTGGAGGAAGGAGGGCTGAGAGAGTTTGGACTTTTATTATTAAAACCTTTTTATATAGAGGTATTAAATCAATGAAAGTATTTTTTCTGTGTCTTATAGTAAATAGTAAAGAAGCATTCACTTTAGAAAAAAAATTCTACTGTATTTTACTGAATTAACGACTTATGATCTCATTCAATCAGAGTTGGTTGTCCTTAGATCATCATTCATCCAGGAACATTTTTATTGTAAAATGTTTCAACTCATTATTCTTTTTTTTAATCCAAGTTTTTTTTTCATTTTCAATTTTTTTATCTTCAATTATGAAAAAAGAAAAAAAATTATAACTATATATATCTAAATTTTATTTCCATTTTGAAAGTGAATCAAACAAAAAGATGGTGTCGTTAATCTGGAAAGAACATTATACCAACAAACATGGAGGTGGAGTTTGTAAAGCTGCTGGAATGCTCTGGTGGAAACATGACTTGCCAGAATCGAGGGAATTTTGCTCTCTACCAGGATGTTTTGTAGGAGAATGTCAGTTCTTCAGTCTGACACATAAAAGACCACCACCCTAACAATAAATATGCCCCCTTAAATTCAAATTTTTTTAAATAAGTGGAGTCCACTTGTGAAATTTTGGAGCTGAAACCCACTGAGAGACTGTGAAGGGACGTGAAAAGATCTAAGAGTTGTGAGTTGACTCAGGTTTCCCTTTCTTACAGATCTGACACAGTTTACGTATGAGACACACGCAAAACCAGAAGGAGGTCCAATATTTTCCTCACAAAAAAAAAAAAAAAAAAAGCCCACGCTTCTGATTGCAAACAAATCTGAAAAATCGCCTGCGCGGCAGGCGGCGGCGGCGGCGGCACACGCTCTTTCTGATATATGATATCAAACATCTGTCCCGCGTAAAAGGAAAAGCAGGATTCTTCCTTCTTTTTTTCTTTCGCGGCTTTTTTTCATTTGTGATGTTTAGTCATGATGGCTGAGATTACGTGGCGTAATAAATCTCGGGAGGCTTTCTTCCCCCTCTCTCTGCAGAAGCGTTGGCACGGCCGCCGACACAGACGGCTACTGTGTGCTGGAAAGTCCATCCATCACCGAGCGCCGGAGTAAATATGCTCTAATCTCTGCTCTCTATTGATTTGTGCCGTAGACAAGAGGGCCTGAGCTCGTGCCAGAGCAAGACGTTTTGATTGCGCTACTCCCACTGGCTGCCGCCATGCGTCACCGCTCCACGCTCATATTTTACTCTTTCCCGCTATGAAAAAAAGAAGCCGCATGGAAACCGCTGCATCAATGCTTGCCTTCATCAGAGTGGAAACGCCATCGGAGCGGCGGTGTAACGGTCCCGCCGCACGGCGTAGTAAACAGATGGGAAGATAAACGGGCTCTTATGGAAGGACTCTCCTCCTCATCTCATATCCTGTCTCGCTCCTCTGGCCTCCCGTCGCTCCTGCATCCAGAGTTCTGCTTGTTTATTTGCAGAAGGAGCGCCGGCGTGAAATTTGCGCGCCATTAATCAGGTCCCGCGCTGAGTCATTTATTTTACACCTCATGAGTGATGAGGCCTCCTTTTTTTGAGAATATTGTGCTTTTATTGCTGATGTTAGCATCGTTTCACACCGCCGCGCTGGGGCCCGGACGTCAAAATCAGAAGGGGCTCATTATGAATGGGTCCAGCGCCGGCGTCAGCCTGCTGAAAGACAGCCTTGTTTGGCATTAGCGACGGTTCTCTTCCTCCACCTGTTGATGGAGCTTCGCCCTCGCCGCTTTCGTCGCGCTTACGTACATGTGTGCGTGGGGGTGGCGTGGATCTGTGCGCCTCGGCAGGAATATAAATCTCCGGCGTGAAATCAATCTCTGAGCGAAAACATCAGTCACGACGGTTAAACAGATTTACGTGATGATTCGTGAGCGGATCCGGTTCTGAGCCTGGGGTTTAGGTAAACACCCTCATTTTAGCTACGCTATCAGTTAATGATTAAGTAGATCTGCGTTTGAGTAAATAAAAGTGTGTGCTGCCATCAGTAGGGCACATATTTACCTCTATTTGACTAAATACCCTGTGTTTGGAGGAGAATACGTCCACATGTTCCTGTGTGGGCTGAACACTCTCACAAACATGAACTCTCTTTGCATTAAAGGACTTTTTTTTCAAATTAAAACAAGGAACGTCTGTCGCAATAATGTAATAGTTGAAGGTTTTGGGAAGAGACGTTTGTCTTCTGTAAATTAAACATGAATATGTTTATTATAGTCAACATGACTGTTTTTAGTAACACTAATTGTGTTTAGTTAATAAACATGAATATGTTTATTAAAGTCAACTTGAGTGTGTTAAGTTCATGCAACATAATTTTGTTCAGTAAATGAAACATGAATACGTTTATTAAATTCGTCCACACTGTTTTGTACATGCGACATAATTGTGTCGGTGAGTGAAACATGGATCTTGTTTTCATTACATGACTTTTTTACGTTACAACAAGATAGTTTCCTCTTTGAAAATCAAAACAAGGTTTTGGTTACAATAGGTTAAGAGGTTACAATAATGTGATGATACAGGGTTTGAGGATTACATCATTGTGTTGAATACATACAACATAACTTTGTATATTACATTCTACATAACTGTATGACGTACTTAATTAATGTGGTTCTGGTGAAATTTGCGTTTGCATTTTGTAATAATTCGTTTCCCCGTGTTTTACCCATTTATTAGGAACAGCTGATTTAATGAAGTGAAGTAAATGTGGTGTTTTATTTCTTACAGTGTGGATGCATTCATGTTTGCATGTATAATAAATATCTCATGTGAGACAGTGTAATGTTACTTTGACAGGGTCTGGCTGGTTTGGCCCACTTCCCTTTTTCGTCGCTGCTGCTGTTTGTGTGTGCGTGTGCATGTGTGTGTGTGTGTGTGTTGTTCAGGATTCCGATGGCCCAGCCTGCTGTTTTTTAATTAGCGACTGTATTTAAATGAAGGCAACCAGTAAATCATTTTAAGTGCACTAAACAACAAAGCCTGATGTTCCTCTCCTTCATACCCCTCTTGTCTGCATTTTTATAGCCATCTTTTACTTTGAGTATACATGTGTTCGTTTCTGTCTTCTGTCACTTAGATCCACGTGAAGAAAGCAGCTTTAGATGTTTTTCCAACCTGGTCTGAGTGAATGTATGTAAGCGGATTGGTTTCATTGAACATGGAACAGTTTTGTTAATAATCGAGTTTTCACATGTACAGCAAGTAAAATGCTGAGAATTCACATTTTTGATCTTAAAAATACATTTATTTTCCCTGCGTAATCTGAAGGAGTGAGTTCAAAGGATATTAAATGACATTTAGGTTATTTTAACGCCTAATATCACAAAAAAAGCAATTTCTTTTTTCATTTTTTTTTCAGTTTTAGTCAATTCTTAGATTTCCCAACATTTTCTGAGCTTCATCTTGGGCCCTGCATCTGACATCAGACCAACGATTAATCCGTGCATCGGAGAAGCATTTGGCAGACAGAGCTGTAAAACAAATCTCGACAAAAACACGACCAAGAAAAAAAAAAACTACATTAATACATTCTATTTTAGCGGCTTTATCCTTTTCTACATCAGGGCAATCTGCTGATCTTCTCTTCGTTGACACATTTCATTCGGAGCAAAGTGAGGGGGAACCGACCCGGTGGGTATCTCCTCTCATTAACATACTGACATTAAGAACAGAGTTTTCGCATGGGCGGGTAACCGAGTCAGTGTGTCTGCGGCCGGCGGCAGGTAGGTCACCCCCGGCTAAACATGCAACAATGACTCACTGTGTGTTTCTGCCCATGTGATTGCATGCATGTCATTTCATAAAGTGCGTGGCTGCAGAAAGACTCCCTGCATGCTCTTGTGGGAAAGCATGCATACGGTATACGTCTAAAATAATGTAAGAACCGGGCATTTAAATGTGTGCGGCGCCGCCTGGACGTCGTTTGGAAGCCCTCGTGGTCAATGTGCAATGATCTGCTGTCGGTTTGGATTACACGAGAAACCATTACAAACGCATTCACTGCTAGATTATCGTCGTTGCTGAGAATGTTTGAACGACGGCAGCATGGATGCTTATGCATTCACTCTGCATTATGCTGCAGAGCGAGGATTATTTTCACTACTTATTAAGTGTTTAGTCAACACAATGACAGGAAAGAGTGAAAATATCTACACAATTTTCCAAAAATCATAAGTAAAGTCTTTAAATCACCAAAAAGCTCCCAATCTCCTGCGTTTTACAAGCGATCCCCCTGATTGAACTCCTCAAATGTGAATTTATGACCAGAAACAGGGTTTTTTCCACCAAAGGAGTGAAATATGAATTTCCAACCATCCATTGTCCTCGCTTATCTGGGGGCGGGTCGCGATAGCAGCAGGCTAAGAAGGATTTATCAAATATCCCTCTCTGCAGCAACACTTTCCAGCTCATTGTGAGGGATTCCGGGGCTTTCCAAGGCCAGATGAAAATTATCGTTCCTCCAGAGAGTTCTGGGTCTACCTCGGGTCCCTTCCCGGTTGGACGTGCCCGAAAAACCTCCAAAGGGAGGCGTCCTAAAACCAATCGGTAATGCCAGTGGTTAGCACGCCCCAGAGTTCTCCATCAACCACTATATAGACGTACAGCTTTGCAAGTGACCCCAACGCCCATCCCAGCAGGTGGGGAGCCCACAGGGTTAAAATAATTAAAATAATAAAAATCAAATAGACAAAATATGAGCTATTAAGGGTAAAATATGATGTAAACAAGATAGATCTCCTCCACTTGATTCAGATGCACCAAATTTGGAGTTAATCGGAATGCTTGAGGAGTTATGGCTCAAAGACTTTTGGAGCTAAAGCTCCCCCCAGGGTCAGAACTTTCCAAAAATCAATCCAGTTCTTCCTCTCAGTAAGGTCTTTGGGATTATCAAAGTTGAAAATGATCCATGACAGAATAATTAATAAGAAAGGAGTGATATGACCGCAGATGGAAACGACATTACTAATAGTCAGCATAAAGAGCTCAAGATCAAAATGGCGTGCATTCACTGACTACCGGTTTCTTCTGGTTGATCGTTGAGGCAGACGAACCGGTCAAAACGTGCGGATTTGTGTTTTATTCTTTTTCTTCTATTCTAGAAGACAAATAAGAAGCAGGTCGCTTGCATGAGTAAAAAAATAAATCAGAATTTTAAATTCATGTGAGCATGGCAAACACTGCCCACATCATTACTGAAAAGATCCAATTCCTCATTATTTGTGCTTTTCAGACTGTCCTGAAATTAAAACACCCACATCTGACTCATAAATGAGCAAAAAACTATTTAGGCCACTTCTGCCTGCAGTGTGAGCGTAACCTAGATACATTTCCATCTCATTTGTTTGCTCTTAATTGCAAACTGAGTGCGTGTTTCCTGATGAAAGAATACACTCCTATCTGCAGGGAGTAGAAGGTCAATCTTTCCTCCATGCGTTTCTATTTGCATATGTAGGAGTCTGCGCAAACACTACAACCTTCTCCAAACACCCGTGTCTCCCGGGGCGACAGATATAGCTCAATTTTTCACATCCAATATGGAGTCAATCTATGTAGAAGTTGATTTTGTAGTCTGGACACACACTCCTGCCCTTACACACTCAGAGAGTCATTTTTATTGCTTTTCACTCTCATATTTCTGTCGGGGATAGTTGCAATCTTGGAAGGAGACATAAATAGAGACATGGGCAACGGACAGTCAGGTCCACCCACGTGTCTTAAACTCTCTCTCTCTCTCTTTGTAGCGAGGCGATGGCCTCAGCTTGACGTCGCTATCATCAAATCAGAATTTACTAAGATGGCACTCCTGTGAGCCACTCACTGTTCACGAGTGTGTGAGTGTGTGTGTGTGTGTCTGATGAGTAAATTCTCCTCAATCCCTCGACATGAGTCTCCCTTACATTCCTGCTCACCATCCATTATGTCCGTTCTTTTTATTCCAACCTATAACTTAACCCTGACGATCTAATGAATATCGACCGGGTGAGAGCGGAGAGTCAAGGGATGGAGGGAAGCAGGAATGAGGGCGGATGCTCCCTGATTGACAGCAGCTTCTGGTCAGTTGGTCTCCGTTCAGCTTCCTGTAAAGGTCAGGTGTCGGCAGAGCTTGTGTGCCCCGGTATCTTGCTGTGTGTGTGTGTGTGAGTGTGTGTGCTTGCTTTGCACGCAAAACACAAGTGTGAGGTAGACCAAGGTTATGGATTAGCCGCCGCGGTGCTAGCGGACCTCTGCCGATACTTCTCATTCTGGCGTGCACCTCATCCAGAAAAGCGCAAGATGAGCTACAAAGGCAAACACATCCAAAGCAATAAGCTTCCAGAAATAGGTTCGATTTTCAGCTCTTTTTGAAGTTCAGACATCCAGGATTATTGCAGAGAACCTGGTGGACGATAGTTAATATACGTGTGATTTTAATGTGACTGCAACGTCTCATAGTTCAGTCCAGACAGAACCTTTTTTTACATGTTACCCCACCCTATCTGTCTCCCCAACTATTTTGATTGATTGGACTGATTGATTGGAATAACGAAAAATATGCAAAATGTGAAAATATGTTTTATTTATTTATTATTTTATAGTCTATCCTGGCATTATCTTTTAATTGTATGGTATTTTTGATGTATGAAATGATGCCATTGCATCATCATCATCATCATCATTGCATTACACTGCAAACCAAATGTAACTACAGGGACAAATAAAGTAACTTGAGCCTGAGTTCTCCACTGGCCACTTTAAAATGAAAATTAAATAAAAATAAAAACACAGTGTGACCATATATGTTAATAATGTCTATAGGTTTAAGCTTCTTATGTAACTGTTTTTGTACATGGAGAAGCCTTCATGGTAGATAATGGATAAAATATGAACTATTAGAGTATATTACGACACATCTCTTCGAGTCAATTCATAAGCACCAAATTTGGACTAAAAACTTTTGAGATAAAGCTCCCGCTCGTGTCAGAAAAAGTTACCCAATGTTTCCCAAAATTGTTACGGTATTTCCTCATACTAATGTCAAAGCCGGTATAAAATTTGAATATGATGCATGACTTGGTTTTTGAGTTATCGCGTTAACAGTAGGGATCTCAGGCGGACGGCTGTGGATGCGACGGTGACGATTCCATAGTAATAATAATAATAATAATAATAATAATATAATTCCCTACTCTTTGGTGAGATCATTAATCAGCGTTTGTTTGAACACCAGATATTTGCACCATCTCATGATGGATGACGGAGACAGCAAACTCAAACTACATATTGAGGTAAATTGGTGACTGAAGTTTGATGGGGTTGTAAATATATAGTTTTTGAGAAAAAGCTCCGGACAAAATTAAACAAATCTACAAACTCACTTTGATGGATACCATGCAAAATTAAGTTAAGTTAAAATGGGAAAACCTTAAAGGCAAAACTATGTGGTGTATGGGTAAAAACAATAACTTTATATTATTTACATATTTATTATTTTAGACAAAACTGCCTCTGCTTCAGATTCTGCTCTTATGGAAACATAAAAAGCTATAAATCTATAGAGAGTTCATAATGTCAGATACTTATTATGGTTTTTATATGGATAACAATAGCTGTATAGATGGTGAGGTATCCACTGGCCGTCATAAAAATCTGATTTCCGGAAATAAAAAAAGTGGAGAGAGTCCATAATATTAAAAGGCATATAAACTCTGCTTCAGGAAAAAAATATATGCAGAAAGTTTAGCAAACTTAGTGAGTCAGGTTTGTGAGATCTGCTCCGAACAAAAGATGATTAAGCACACACATCGACCCGCCACCTGTCGGCTACTTCCCTCCATTCATACCTGTCCTCCTCTGCCGCTGCCTTCACTGCCTCCTGACTCCACAATTGCAATAGCGCATATATTCCACCGCCTACTAAAAATGAAATTTTTAGCATATCCAGATGTCTCTGCTAGAAACACTCCCTCCCACAGACTCCATTCCTCCTCGTCAGCATCCTTCGCCATGGCCGCCCTACATCCTGGAACATCGTCTGCTCTTCTTGTCTATCCTCTTAAAGATACTTCCTCATCAGTAATGTGATTTAACAACAGAACCTTCACTTGAATTGACTATTTTTAACCAATGATCATACCGTGAAAGAGAGCTGTATGTTAACGGACTCTGAGCTACTTCATTTCCCTTTTTCCATTTTTCCATTACTTGTGCTTGACTTTTGATAGTATCGTCCGCAGACTCTCACAATGAGTTAGTTGTGGCCAGCCAGCTACAAAATAAAAGCCCTGCTCTGCATATGAACCCACTCCATGGCTGCAGCTGTCCAGATAGTGGCAGGACGTCAGGATGTGTGAGCGAGGCTGAGGGACAAAGACGCGGTTTGACATCAGAGGGTGAAAGATAGAGGGAGGAAAAAGGGGCAGAAAAAGGGATGATAGAAATAGACGGGACAAAAATATGGGAGCAGCTGCATGCTGCTGCTTGTGAGACTCAGGAGGGAAGGAGGGGTGGAGGACATAAAGTCACGAAAATACAGTTCCGTCTGCAGGCAGCGGGTCCGGCGCTGGGCCTGCGGACCACATGAAAGATGCCGTCAGATGGAGGCAGGAGCAGCGGGGACGAAAAGAAACATATTATTCATGTGTCAGGTTACAAGAAAAGCAGGGGTGAAATATGTGAACGCAAATTGTAAAGATTAGAGGTGAAGGGAAAGGTAAAGTACAAAGATCAGCGATGGCTCCGTTAACGGAAAAACTCACGAGTTGTGATGTGGACAGACGGAACCATCCATCATTGGACAGGCCGTTTTACAATTATCTTTGAAATAGGGATAAATGTGGAGGGATATTTAAGGAAAGTAAAGTGTTTTTACTCATATAAATATATATATATATATATATGGCATATTTCAATTCTTTATAGCCATAACATTAAAACTGTCTGCCCAATGTTGTGTAGGTCGCTGCTTTTCTGCAACTTAATCAGCCCTATGGCGGGTTCTGATGCCTTCCTATCAGAGCCAGCATGAACGTTTTCAGCAATTTGCATGACAGTAGCTACAACATGGACTAGCGTTCGCTCCTTACAACCCCGATGCTGCTTTCCTTTGACCACTTTTGTACGTAGCAACCAGTGAAGACCAGAAACACCCACACAAACTTGCAGCTCTTGAGATAAGTGATCAAGTCATCCAGAAATCACAATTTGGTTCTTTTCAAAGTTGCTCAGATCCTTACGGTTGCCCCCTTTCTTTTTCTTTTTTGGCTTCAAATGCATCAATTTTAAAAACTGTTACGTCCGCCTTCTGCTTATACTGCTAGACAGGTGGTCCAGTTTGTTATTACAGATTAATTGCAGTCTGTTGGTAGTTGTAATGTTATGGTTGATTAGTGTATGAGTTGGATATGGAAGTCTGTGAAAAGGACAACTATATGAATCATGTAATGGAGTCATTTGACATCAGGTCTCATGGGCCGAACAGTCATTCCATGTTTTCAGGGTTAGGCTTAAATATACTCTGTATGCATTTTAACTAAAAGGGTCTCAGGGAAAGCCTATAATGGAAATTCCATAGATTTTGTTTCGAAAAGAAAAAAAGGGGGTGTTCTACGTTTTACAGTTACATTTTATTACATCAGAAGATTAAAAAACGATTATTTGGTGTAATTTTGGCAGAATCTTTATGACTGTCACCTCCCACGTGGAAAAACTCCAATTCTTGACACTGACTTGTTTCCACTGAATGGATTCAGGCTACAATTCCCAAAGTTTCTGCATGTTTTTTTAATTATTTTTTTCAATTTCTTCTCATATTATTAACATGCAATATTTTCTGAAGGGTCTCAAGTTTTCAACGGACTTGAAGCAGCAGACTACCCAAACAAAGTAAAGGGATTAAAATGAATTTGTGTTGCTATCAATTTGCTGAAATTACAAACATGATGGGTTTGTCAATAACCAACGCTTAAACATCATTGAATTGTCCTTAACGGAAATAAATCCATGAAAAAGACGTACTGGAGGAGGAAAATCAAGGAGCATAAAACTGAAGTAGTGAAATACTTGGATGTTTATAACCGCCTAGACACTTGAGCACACCCCTTTCTCATAAGTTTTCTTAAACCTTCTCATAACATCTGACGTTCAGACCAAGAGATTCATCATTCGGTTCCAGCAGGCCCCCCTCAGAGAGGCAGCGTCGGAGCACCAGGAGGTCCTTCTAACTTCAGTAGACAACCAAACCAGAACCTCTTGCTGCGTCTGCAGGAGTTTTCTTCTGCTGAATCTGTAAGATGAGTGGCTCCTTGTTTCCGTCTAAATGTTAGCAGCACTGGGACAGGACTACAGATGTGTAGCTGCTCTACTGCAGAGGCATCAAGCAGCGCCGGTATGATCCAGTGTCTGTGCGCCATCACTGTGTGTCAGCGCAGCTCCCTGGAGGAGTTTGAAGTTTATGTTACAGGAGATCCCCATCAAGGTGCTGGGAGATGAGGAAACAGAGCAGAAAAGAGAGAGAGAGAAAGAGAGGGAGAGAGAGAGAAAGTGAGAGAAAGAGAGAGAGACAGACAGTGAGAGAGGGAGAAAAAGAGAGAGCGAGAGAGACAGACAGTGAGAGAGAGAGAGAGACAGACAGAAAGTGAGAGAGGGAGAGAGAGAGAGACAGACAGACAGTGAGAGAGAGAGAGAGACAGACAGTGAGAAAGAGAGAGAGAGAGACAGACAGTGGGAGAGAGAGAGACAGACAGTGGGAGAGAGAGAGACAGACAGTGAGAGAGAGAGAGAGGCAGACGGTGAGAGAGAGAGAGAGACAGACAGTGAGAGAGGGAGGGACAGACGGTGAAAGAGAGAGTGAGAGTGAGAAAGACGTTAATAATAATGAGTGATTTAAGGAGATGGCTTATCTGTCCATCTGCTGGGAACTCAGTCAATGGGGCTCGTAGGTAAAAGTGTATGTGTGTGCGTGTGTGCGTGGGTGGTTGGGTGTGTGTGTGAGTGGGTGTGTATGTATGTGTTTGTGATGGTTACATGTCAAAGCAACAGCTGCAGGAACGGATTTAACATCTGGATATACCTTCTCTCTCTCTCTCACACACACATACACACACACACACACAAAGATACAAACACACACACCAGTGTACTTTTCTCTTGACATGGAGATTACCGAAATGAGAATTAAACCGAAGAGCAAAGGTTAGGGTGATGTACAGAGATACTCCTAACAAAAAAGATGAGGATTAACGCTCATCTGTACCTCTCTCTCTCTCTCTCTCTCTCTCTCTTAGTTTAAATGCGAGAGGACACTGGAAGTTATCTGCCTCCTTAATGCTCTCTCCATAAGGGTCATATACAGCGCTATGAAGATAAACTGGATATCCGTTCATTCAATAAACGCTTTTTCTAACTGGATGTTAGAGGTGAAAATGTAAAACGAGGATGTGACATAATTGCTTTTAGGTTAAAAGATCTCCTTACCCTCACAATCTCAATTTCTGTCTTACAATGGGGGATGGGATCCGACTAAAGCCCCTTAAGTTTTGTATCTGACTCTTAATTTGACCATTGCATTTATAGTTATTATATATATAGTTATTTATAGTTATGAATATTTAAAATGGAGCGAATACTTTGTTTTTTACCGACTCCAGGATGCTGACGACGGGGAAACATCCATACTTTGGCAACTCTGTGCTTTCCACTCTCTTTCCTCTTCTTTCCTTTTAACTCGCTACAGAAAAACTACAGACAGCAACTATCCACATCCAAACGTTTCTACATTCTAATACAGCAAGGATACCTAGGTTCAAACCCAGAATCAAAGCCTCCCTTCCTCTTGCTGTCACACACACACACACACACACACACACACACACACACACACACACACGGTCTCTACAGGATTGTTTCAGATACAAGACCTCCGATGGGGTTCAGACATCACTTCCATCCATCCATTTTCCTTCCCCTTATCTGCAGTCGTTCCAGATGTTCCTCTCTCTAGCGATGCTCTTCAGGTCATCATGGGGGTTTCTCGGGACCAATGAGAAAACAGCCCCTCTTAGGAGTTCTGGGTCGACACCTTCCAGTTTTGGAGGCTTCCTAATCAGATGCCTGGACCGACTCAACTGGCTACAAAGGAGTAGCAGCACTACTCCCTCTGGAGCCAAATCTCCTAAAACCCTTCCTCGGAGGATGAATCAAACCACCCAGTGGAGGAAGTTCCTTTTGTGTCTACTATCTCCTTCGTTCAGTCTCCAGCCACAGCTCAGGGCGGTGGGTGAGGGTTGGGACGTGGATGGACCGGTAAATTGAGAGCTCTCCTTTAGATATTAGCTCTCTCTTCATCACGATGGACTGATGTTATTCACATATTACGCCTCCACAAAGATTCACCACATTGGAACCTACTGGACTTTGTAGACTAAGACGCTTGAACTCAGACAGATCTCTTAACAGCAAAGACAGAAAGAGTGGCCAGACTAAGAGTTCTGAACCTTAAGGCCCAAACATACTTGTGGCGACTCGGTCCAGAGAGACGAGCTTGTTGATGAGCTTCTGCGGGCCGGGACTTTGTCCATGTGGTTTGGGCTGGTTGAGCCAGAGAAAAAGTTAATGGAGCCGCCACCCTGTGGGCTCACCACCTGCGAGTGCGGGCCGTGTGTTCAGATGTAAAGTAGAATAGTTGGCTACTCCCCGCCTTCACAGAGAAGGAAGTTCTTTCTATCCATACGCCATCATCATTACTCCATGTTTCCAGATTCACTAATGGACTCACAGCTACAGTATTTGGATAAAACATGTGGGTGAACTCTGAGGGAGCCATGAGTTCCTCAGGGAGGGACAGTAAAACGTCCCCTTTTAGAGAAATCTGTCATTAAAAACATCACGATTTACACTTTATTGACCCCCGTGTCCTAAAGATACGTTAAATTGTTTTATGACTCCATGTCAGAGACACAAGCCGGCAGAGATGATTAACACCTCCTTCCACTCGGAGCTTTTGTATCAATCAGTTAACAAGCGTCGTTTAGCAGCAGCTCACATTTCCACCTTTAAAAATAAACAACCCTCGTGGCGCCACAATCACCCACGCCGAGTCAAAAGTCATTTTTAGTCACAATGCGACACAATCGAGGAATTATTTCCGTGTCACAGATTTCACAGTTTGATTATAAAAGGTAGAAAAAACGAAGAATTATAACTACAACAAAAAACAAACAAGTAAAGGGCTTTTTTCTGGAGTAATGTGAATAAAAACATCCTTTATTATCAGCTGATTTCACACTAAAAGAAAAAAGTTATAAGTGCTATATTCAATTTATCCCAATTATTTAAGCGATGTCGTTTTAATCCCTCAAACCTGCTACGAAAGATTTTTTTTCCCTTACAAACAGCATTTCAGGTAATTCGCTGCAAATGCACAGATGTTGTGAAACCACAGTATTTACCGCAAATAAATAGTAATCCCCCCCCCCATCTGGTTCTGCATCAACATAGAGCTGTCATCTCTTTTCAGAACTGTTGAAAACAATCCACAGACCTCGCTGCTTTCAGATATGAGTTAATACTAGGGACTGAAAAGGTTGGTAAGCAAACATGTACTTGCACACAAGCAGATTTTTTATGTCTGCTGCGTTTATGGCCGCATTCCTGCCATCCTGCGCTCATTATCCCTGTTGACATTATGGAGGTTCTGAACTCCGCCAGACAAACCACACATCCAGTCGCACCACTTTACGTCCTATCTGCTGTCGGTTCTGGACGCCGGGCTCTGCTACACACGGTCATCATGTACACAAATACACTGACCATCAGGCACCCTGTCATTACCCACAATCCCCGCTCTGCTGAGTGTGTTCCTGTGTTTGCACTGGCTTCTTTTAATACCACTCTCCACGCCTGCTTACCGTCCTCCCTGCCTCCTTGTCTGTATCTGCGTCTCGTTAATTACACAGAGACGGGAGGATTAAGCTCTCTAATCTGGAAGGATACGACCCCACCAGCAGCTGATCCTTTAACGCTGTTACTTATACCTCAATCCGCCAGTGCAACACGCTCACTCACACACACACACTCCACACGCACACGCATACACACACAAACACACCCATGCACACACAAACAGACACACGTGAACACACGCACGCACACACACACACACACACTCAAACACATGCTCAAACAAAAACACACAAACACACACACAGGGGCTGCACATGTATGCATCACATATAAATAAAATAAATGAATGTGTGGGGATGTTTTTTAAAAGTAGCACAAGTTGATTTTACCTTTTTGCCACATTTAGCTCCAAATATCAAAGCTAAATCTAAATGGTCAATCGAAATTCAAAAGTTGAACCTAAATCTAAATTAAGTTTTTATATAAATATGTTACATCTAAATCTAGTTGTTATATCTATATGTTAAATCTAAATATTGAATCTAAATCTAAACCTAAATGTTATATCTTTATATTGAATATAAATCTAAATGTTATATCTATATGTTAAATCTAAATGTTGAATCTAAATCTAAACCTAAATGTTATATCTTTATATTGAATATAAATCTAAATGTTATTTCTATATGTTAGTTCTAAATCTAAATAAAAAATGTTATATCTATATGTTATATCTAAATCGTAATCTAAATGTTGGCCCTAAATGTTTAAAAACTAATCAAATTTACACTAAGAAAGTAACAAAATAAAAGCTCAATGAAGAAAAACAAACACTTCCATTGGCGGTAATCACAGCCTTTTTTTTTTGCTACAAAGACGGTTTTATACAAACGTTTAACTTTAAGTTTCAAAAACAAGTTCAGGATGGTGAAAATGTCTCGGTTAAGTTACATGCTTTTATCCTTCGAGTAGACGAGACGTTCCCTCACTCAGGCTTCTCAAACCCCGCCCCCAGTCTCTGACATCATGGCTTCTTGCTTTTAACCCAGGAGATTTTCGTTGGTCTTAGGTGGCCGTACTTACGGGCCAGGCTGATTCAAAGTATTCTAAGTTAGGCACTGGCCTAAATTCCCATACTTTTCTAAACATTTAGGTTCAACATTTAGATTTAGATTTAATATTTGGAGCTTAATGCTAAAGGCTAATGTTGCAAACCGCGGGCCTTTGAATGGCATTCAGTATGAGAATCAGGTGAATAAGGAATGTGGGTGATATCACGGGATACAAATTGTTTATTTGACTCTTAATGTCTGTGAATTCAATGATTCTATAAATGTTTCAGAGAAGAGAGAAATATTTCTGCCATTTTTTTTCCTTCGGAGAAAACAATCTGCTGCAATGTCAGAGAACTGAGGATTTTTTTTTTTGCATCTATTTATAACAAATTTGTGGTTTTATACAGATTAAAGCTACATTAAATACTGCACATTAATAGTTTTAGCTAAGCTTATCAACATGCTTTCATAAGTCTATTAAATTAAGCTAAGATTAAATTATGGCCGATTTCGGAGTTAGGGTCTTCGGAGCTGAAACTACCGGATGTAGCTTCTCGTTTAAAAGATAGATAGAGTGGTAAAAAAATATATATAAACACGCACATATAAGACGGCACACAAATACACGTGCATGCAATAAATATAAATAAAATAAACATGCGGTGAAATTGCATTCCTAATCGCGTTCTTTTCATTTCACAGAATCACGTGTACCAAGAGTGAAGGTTAAATAACAGGATACAAATTGAGTATTTGACTCTGACTGTCTGTAAATGTCTGTGAATTCAAGGATACTATAAATGTTTCAGAGAGGAGTGGAGTATTTCTGCTGCAATGTCAGAGAACAGAGTGGGTTTTTTTGCCTCTTTTTATAACAAATTTGTGGTTTTATACAGATTAAAGCAACGTTAAATACTTCGCTTTAATAGCTTTAGCTAGGCTTATCAACATTCTTATATAAGTCTATTAAATGAAGCTTTATTTGTACATAAAACCACATTTTTTAACATTTGGCTGAAAGCAATTGAAGGTTTTTGTCACAAAAAAAAGGAAAAGATTGCAGATTAAATTTGGGGGATTTAGGAGTTATCGCCGTAAAACCCCATTGAGCGCACACACACACACACACACACACACACACACACACACACAGTCATAGAGAACTTCTTTTGGCATTAACTCCAGTGGTCAGCTCGCTGTAATGGGCAGAGAGAGGGTGTGACGCCCTTCATCATGAGGGGTTTTAGTTAAATATAGAAATGGGAGCACAGCTGTCTGTCCATTAGGCTAAAAGCACAGCAGCGCTGGAACACGGCCGTGAAGTCGGAGTCTTGCTCGTCTCTGGATGGCAAGATGGACAGCAGCAGGAAAAAGACGGGCAATAAGAGATCTCAATATAGCTGCAGGGAGAAGTGAGGACGTGGAGGAGGGAGGGAGGGAGAGAGGGAGGGAGGGAGAGAGGGAGGGCAGAGGACAGATGCAAGCTGAGGACAACAGACACAACAGTCTGGTAGGAGGTTTTGAAAGGAACATTTTAGAAAAGATTTAACTGACGGTGAATGATCGAACGAGAAGAGAAGCAAAAGAAGGAAGTGAGCGAATGATTTGGTGGAGCTAGCCAAGACATTCACCTCAACTCACTTCCCATGATTACAAATAAAATGTCGGGCAAATGGGCAGATTTGGCAACAACCTCATGGCCCAGATCCAAGATCTCACTTTATGTCAATTTGTTGTCATTTGATTGATTGTGTTGGGCCTCATGCCCATTGATGAACTCAATTTCCTCCTGGGTTTTCACACCTAGATGTCAACTCAGCAAAAAAGGGTCACTTTGACAGGTGACCTATGATGTCATCAAGTCAATAAAAGTAGAGCTCCGACCCTTTTCTTTCTTTTTTTCACATTATTCTTCTATAACATTTGGGATAAAAATATGATAAAGGTGTTGCTACCACGAAACAGAACCTCTCCCTTGTTTTTGCAGAGGACCAACAACAGTTTACTGAATAACTACATTTTAACTGCATTTCTACCTAATCCTGAATTATTTCCGATCGTTTCCAATGAAAAGTTAAAGTTAAATCAGAAGATAGACGTCCAGTCTGTGATTACACACTTGTGTCTTTGCTGTTATTAAGAGGTGTTAAATGTAGAAAGAGCTTGATAATAACTCAGGTTTACTCCCACTGGAGGTATGAGGAAAAAGGCGATGACAAGAAAGCCTTATTGGTACCTCAGGGTGGTTTTAATCTGACTAACATAACATCATTATGACCCTAGCATAACCACTTCTTTTTTCTTTTTGCATTCTTGTGGGAGAAGGCAAAGCTCATGTCTGCAAATGAAATATGACACTATTACACCATTATTCAATTAACTTGGCTGTACTTTATGCATGAATGAAACATCTTACTACATTTAGATTAGTCACTTAAAGAGCGAACCCATACAGCTTTTCTAATCCTATATAAGCAAAGAAACTACTGGCAGTAGCTTCTCATTGAAAGGATGGATAGAGGGGTTAAGAACATATGACATATTTGTGGCTAAGCACAGAGATGTCCCCATTGTACTGCAAAAACTCCATTTGTGCTGATTTCTATAGACCATAGCCTTCATCATAGGTGAATGTGAGCAAACTGGCCTTTAGGATCCCTAGAAATCATGTTGAATCAGTCTTGAGGAGATACGGCTACACCGTTCCGCATGAATGTAACCACAGTAATAGGATAATCTCCTAAATACAAATGTACCTAGAAATGTAAAACTAAGAAAGCTGAAGAAACAAACGAGAGACAAGCTCTGTAGGGTCTCTACAAGCTGACAGGCTTTGATCTTTGGTCCAAATTAAATTTTACTCCACAGATAAGAGAGCCTTCGGGTCTCATAAATCAACATTCTGTGTGTCTGTTCTTTTTTGGTGGTGCGTTCATCCCATTCTCATGAACATGTTATCTCAAGAACCCCGGGAGGGGAATTTTATAATGTGTCCTGTACAAACCTCCTTTTGACCCGACTAATATATTTATTTTAGCGATTATTCAAATATTTGTCTACTACTTCTGCCAAAACCTCCCACATATGTCTCGTAAAAAGTCGAATAAACAATATAATGATGAAAAGAAGATTAAAGTCAAAGGTAATCGTTGCAATGTTCTGAAATCATATTTTCAAGGTTGTTTTTTTTTTTTTAAGTTCAAGTTCTTCTTTACTAAATTCTTTACTAATCCACTTCAGAATAGAATCTGTGTCCCTGGAAATAACAGTTGTCTGAACAAACTGTGTTCTCAGAATGGGACATAAACTACTCCATCACTATTAGGTCTTATTATTTTTGTTTGTTTGTTTGTAGGGAGAGATTTCATTTAAACAGTGAAATAAATGTTCGTAATGTTTGGTAGATGACCTTTACGGTTGATAAGGTCTGTTAATTGATTTGCTACCGTAAAGAATAAACATTTGAATTTAATGGCTCCAATGACATTTAAATGCAAGTATTGATAAATGAGATTTTTAATACCAAATTAATTCATTCCCAACCATGTGATTAATTATATTACATTTTTAAAAGCCCTTGTAATAATACACCAACAGCAGCACTCCACCGTAACGTCATAGATTGTACAGCGTGTGGCAGAGGTGAGATTTCTTGCACCATGTGATGACAATTTTCATAGTCCTGAAAAAATTTAAATAGTTCTTTTCTCACACGAAATCGTTCACTGGAATCAAACAAAGCAATATGACTACTTCATGAATCCACATTCTCAACCTTCCATCTATTTCTGTTGTCTTTATCAAAACGCTTGTTCCCTAACATCGGTTCAAAGACAATAGTAACTTAACTAAATAGGAAGTAACTAAAACTTCCTTCTCAGAGAACGCAAACCTCCACCAAAGCACAACAGAACCCAATGTTTAGGAAAAGTTACCGCCAGCCTCTAAATCTACCAACAACTCCAACAAACTCTCACGAGTATCTCTCAAATACTCTGTAGCTGCTCGTCTCCTGCATCTTCCACTTCAGTGTCTTTGTTCAGTCCACTGAGCCCCCAGCTCCACCCCCAAGTGAACGTCAAAGGAATCAAAGGGACTGTGGAAACTGAGACCCAAGCTCCGGCCAAAAAGCATCAAAGGAATCACATGATCAAAGCCAGCAATAGTCAAATTGGGATGTCAGTACTCCAAATTATTTATTATTTTATTTCATTTCAATGCTGTGAGAAATATAAAGTCGCTGAAATTGAATCACCCCTGGGATTCGGCAAAATCTACCGTTGGGTAAAATTGATTGGAAATCTGTCCATTTGTTCGTTTTTTTCTATAATCCTGCTCACAAACAAGCAAACAGACATAAAAACAGCGCACAGGAAAACATAACATTCTTGGCGGGGATAAAAATGAACAAATCCATCCCACAATGTGGCCCAAACAATTCAAAACAATAGGCGATCCAAAGTGAAACAATGTGAAATAGCCCAGTGGGTAGAGCGGTCCTCCCACAAATAAGGACACCAAGGTTCGAGTCCAGCCCTAGACGCTACATGTCGTGGGTCTTTGAGCCAGACCCTGACCCCAGCCCCCCCGGGAGCTTCGCCGAGGCTGCCCACTACTCCCTCAGGGATCGCTCAAAATGAGAGTACAGATTTCATGAAGATGTACTCTCTACAACAATATGATGGATACTGTAAGTATTATTACCATTATAATCCGAAAAATGTTGTACAAAACGACGCATATGATGTGAAACACTGCGATACAAAGCAATACAAAATGATATACTGTAAAATAATCACTTCAGGGTGAATACAACATAGTTGTTCCAGCTTCAATCTCTTTCACTAAACTAAGACATTGCTGGTTTCACGAACAGCAAGAGAATATCCCCGAAAAGTCATCAATGCACTGCGTTGTTCAAACAATTCCCCTGATTGAACTCCTCAAAATTAAAGGTGAAGTTATGTCGAATGTATTTTTGGTCCAAAAAAGTTCCGCCTAGTGAGTTAAACAGCCAGAAGAAGAAGAGGAAGAAGAAGAAGAAGAGTAAAAACATGACGTATACGAGACAGATCTCCTTGAGTTGATTGATATGCACCAAATTTGGGCTAAATCGGGCCGATATTATGAGGTAATATCTGATAAATAGTGTTTTTTGTAAAAAAAAATTCAGCAGTTTCACATACTGAGTGAATTATGAACTACAAGAATAAAAAGATGTATTCTAGATCGGTTTACTCGATTGATATGCAGCAAATTTGGATTAAATCAGACCGAATATTAGGGAGATATGCCGTAAAAACTGTTTTCATAAAAAGCGTCCACTAGTGATTAGAATATGAACTATTAAAGAAACAATGTATACAAGATTTCATTTGAACCAAATCTGGACGAAATCGGACCACCGATTGACAAATCATGGCCCAAAAAAACCTTTGGAGATAAAACTCCCTCTAATGTTGGAAATATACAACCATCCTTTCCCCAAACCAATCCACTTCTTCCTCGCATTAAGGTCTATATGGGTAAAAAAAACTTTGAAAATGATTTATGGAATAGTTTGGAGTTACAGCGCTTACACGAAGGAATCTGCGGCACATGCGGCAGCGGCAATGAAGATTCCATAATATCCCAGACTGTTCGGAAGATATAATAGACAGTAGACAAAAAAGAGGTTTGAAGATTTTCCGGTATGCAGGCGATGCTTCTATGTGTTTGAGGAGGGAATGCAAATTGAAAAGGTGGTAAATAAGGCTGAGACAAGATAGAAATAAGAGGTAGCTCTCGCTGTCGGACTTCCTGCCTGCCTCCTCTGGCGTGCAGTCGCTATCTGTCTGCCTGCCTCCTCTGGCGTGCAGTCGCTGTCTACTGCAAGTCTAGCGTGACTGATGTGAAATCAGGTTTGCCGCCTATAAACATGGAACCCAGCGTAGCGAGGACTCTTCCATATTCTCCTGTTTTTCACACCACGCGGGTCTGAGGGCCACAACCTTGCATTCATTCTCCATTACGGCTGGTTACCTTATCCAATATGGAGGAGGGCGGATGACAGAAGGTCTCAGAGAGCCGAAATGGGTCTTTCATTGCCGTGCTTCATAAGTAATGGAGGGACGGGTAGATAAGGGAGGAAAGGAGGGAAAGAGTGATCGGCGTGGAGCAGGACCGTCTTATGGGCCAGACGAGGGAGGAATTACTTATTACAAATTTACATGTTTGTGGCCGTCTCCTCCCGCTCGCAATGCTGGGAAAATAACGTGTTGGGAGTTCATGTGGAAGAGAGAGAGAGAGCAAGAGAGAGGGAGGGAGCAAGAGAGAGAGAGAGAGAGAGGAGTTCTATGTTTCCTCAAGTGATTGTTTCAGCTCAGAAAACTGCCAACAAATATTTTGTTTGTTTCCTGCCTGACTGAGAATTGCCAGAATTTGGTCCTCGTGATGAGACAAGCCAACTGGTTTCTCACCGGGTAGTCAAAAAACAACGAAACACACATACATACATACATACATACACAAACACACACACACACACACACACACACACGGAGGCAGAAAATCCCCTGCTCTGCTGCTGGACCACCTATGGGCCTTTAAGCCTGACAGACAACAACAGGCATTACATCAATGTCAACAGCGCTGCTCGAGAGAGCGCGGTGCCAAACAGACCATCATTAAAGCTATTTTAGATCTGAACAAATAGCGTCGCATTCAGACAAAGCAGCTGTACTAATAGCAGCGCATGAAACACCCATACACAGGTGGGCCCACAATAGGTATGGCTGTCATGCGGCGGCTCCTTCTGAAGTCAAACAAGTGAGAGGGAAAGGCTGCATAGACTAAGAGAGCATTAGTGTGTGTGTGTGTGTGTGTGTGTGTGTGCACACATCAGACATAGATTTAAAAGCTTGCTTTCATGTCCTCACAAAGGCACAAATAACGTTTCTCTTGACACAAAGGCCACGACACTCCATGTTCTCAGCCCTTAAAGTACATTCATGGTCTCCACCCACTCCACCGCAAAAGCTTCCAGCCTTAAACAGAAGTTTGAATTTTTTTCTTTTTCTTTTCTAACTTAATGTCTCAAATTATTAACTGCAACCCTGCAGACCTCCAGAATGAGTCAGGGGTTCTGAAAAGGGCGCTGACCTTTGGTTTTATGATGAAGCGGAGAGCGAGGAGAGCGGCTTGTTTTATGGAGTCATCTCTAACGTTCATAAAGTCGATGACTTCGTCATAAACATCACGGTCAGAGGGAAGAGCGGGGCCGACTCCTCCAAGTGGCTCCTCTGAACTTATGATTGAATGTTTATTGCTGGGAGGTGTCCAACAACTTTGTGTTTTATGAACAGTTTGTGGGAGATTATTTATGTTTTCTGTCACTGCACTGTAAAAATATAATTTTTTTAAAATGTTGGTGTAGATTCTCATTCATCCAGGTGATAGTAATCAATGTGGGTCGAGTCCAAAGCAACTGGACTTCTGTTTTCGGTTGATGATGTTTCACTGCGCACCAGTCAGTCGGAACTGAAGAAGCCTCTCAGATGAGAGGAATTTCTTTTAAACTTCTCTGATCAAAACCTTCCAACTTAATGTAACATATTCAAAATGCATTTCACAAAGTAATGTTGACGGCAGTAAAAAGGGCCGAACTGAACCGTGAGAGCGCGGCATGAGTGCGCAAAATAAAAACAGACGGCGGTGCTACACCGTACCTCTCAGGCTTCAGCGCGTGGGACCGTTTTTCAAGTCGAAGGCTTAAAGGAGGTGGATCAGAGCCAGATGATAGGGAAGGTGTGTCTCACTGAAACCAAATATCAACATCCATACTCCTTTAACCTCATTTAATGCAACTAAAAAAACTAAATGAAATGTAACAATATAAAATAAAATCATATAAAATCATATAAAATATAAAATAATATAAAATAATATAAAATATAAAATAATATAAAATAATATAAAATAATATAAAATAAAATAATATAAAATTTAATTTAATTTAATAAAATTTAATACAATTTAATAATTTAATTGAATTAAACAAAACCAAAAAAATGTATTGTCACTAAATAAAATAACAAAAATATTATTGCACAGAATTATGTAATATTATTTAACTGTTTTGGAAAAACCATATTGTTTTTTCTCTTCCTGCCGGCAACAAGAAAACAATCAAGCAAGAGATACCAAGATTGAGTTTCCACCAAATTTGTAACGGGAAAAAGTAAATTTTACATCAGTACTACTTTGTTGAAAATGAGTTTTCGTACTATGTTGCACACAGAGATGAAAATATCCCATTTAGACCTTGTTGTTGTTTTTTTTACCAACACAAGACCAAAACAACGATGCTCATACTCTAAAACAAGAACAAAACTGACATCTGAAGAGCAATAGTTGCCACTGGAGTCGCAAACTTGGTTATTTCATGAACCATTTTGCTAAATTACCCATAACAGGAGGATTTTGTATTCATGGATAACAGTAACTTTTTGTCATTATGTTTTACTTTACCTGCTGAAATCAGGAAGCTGCAGCACGGACACATTTCCTGCTTTCCTGCCGTGTTAATACGCGATGATGGAAATAAAGTCATTAGTAACTGGTCGTCATGAAGACACTTTGTTTTAAAAGTAATCAAACAGTGAGGAAAAAATGACTCATGGATAGAACGATCATTTGTTGCATGAAGAAACATCTGTAATGACTTTGTAATTGAATCTGAATCCAATCGTGATAGATTCCAACTCTTAATTTTAAACTGGATCAAATGCCTGCAGTGTGAAAGGGGTCGCTCAAACTGATGAAGCAACAGAGAGTCACGATTTTACTTTTCTCTTCCTCTTCTTCATGGAGCGTGGAAACATTTTGGGTTGGAATGAATCACCAAAAACTTAGAGCTTGTCTTTCACTTTCACCACTATCATCTTCGTGCTAGCTTTACTTTCATGGCATCATGGCTCACAGACAAAGCTATGGAGTATCTAAAATGTTAAGAGTCTAATGTTTTTGTTTTTTTTCTTAAGAATTGGTGGAGACCAGAAATTCAAAATGTTGGAAAACATCCTACGCCTGTTTTATTTCTTGCCTAACCTCTTTGGACTATACTGAAATAACCAAAAGTCCCTGTTGTACATTTGGCAAACTACGATTAACTGCAGCTGCCTGTAACTTTATTTTCATCCGCAATGCCAAAAGTAAATTAACACTATCTACCGAGATGTTTAACTATTTCCTTAAGGTTTAAAAGTGTAAGAAAAAGTCTCAAATCCGGACACAATCAACCTCAAACATGCCAGTTTGAGTATATTACATATGTGCTCAGAAGGGGCGGGGCTTACAACAGCTTTCATGCATGGGAAAAACTGCTGCAGAGGAAGTGATGTTACGGTGGGGAACGACGGCACGGCACATGGAAGTAATTTCAAAATGAATAAATACATGAAACCGTGTAAAGTCAAGTTACAGAAGCCTGCAGATAAATTCCAAAGCAATGTGAACCAAGAATACTTTTATATACTTTTTATATTATTATATTTGTATTATTACTATTCATATTTTTATACTTTTTATATTGGATATTTCCCCGGTGTGGGACTAATAAAGATATAACTTATCTTATATAACATCGTTAGGGAAGGACATGATTTGAGACATCGCAATAATCTCTCAAGCAAGGCATCATGGGAGTTGTTGTTTTTCATTGTCAAACCACCACTTTCTTCTACAAGTTAAAATATAGGTAAAATGTAAATACATATCCCAACAAAATATGTCCAACAATGTCATTTTTAGACATTTAAATGTGAAATTATTACATATTATAGCTTCAATCAGATTTAGTCTAATTCTATGTACGTTTCTACGAAGAATCTTTTTAGAGCTGTGAAAGTATGTCATTAAACGAAAAATGCTATTTTTTAGTTTGTGCATATGAGGATTTAGCAAGAATTTGAACTTCACCATGCATCATCTTCCATATTCTGATGGGATTCTGCTTGAGGTCCACCAAAAAGAAAACGGATATCATTTAAAGATGGCAGGGCTTGAAAAGACCATTGAGGAAATGTCTCTGCAGAGACGTCCTGCTGTAAACACAATCTGTCTTTGTGATACTCGGCCCTCTATTAATAGTCAGACGCTTGACGAGTTTTGCATTTTTCAGAAAAACCCATGAGTCTTGATCAAGCCTGGCGTAATACCGATCTGTCGGCGTGGACTGTTATTGTTGAGCATCCGTCTAAATAATGCACGGATGAGACGTTTTAGTGGAAATTAATAACGCATTCTGCTGTTTATAAAGGTTAAACAATCTCTCCCAGCTAAACGAGATATTCCAGTGACAAGAGAAACATTTATTGTTGAAAAAAAGCTCAAATCTGGCAATTTTACGCCTGACAGTTTTGATCGGGGGAAGATGGATGTTCGATACTTAGAGCCCCTATTTTAGAAAGGCTTTAGAGGATATTGGCGCTTCGGGTGACCCTCTCACCTGGGGAGGATATTGAATGGACAAAAGACAGTCTGAGGGGGGTTTGGTGCAGACGTGTGCAGACAAGCGAAGCAGAGGGGAGAGAAGACCCACACTGTAAAAACTCAAAATTTGTCTAATTCCTAGTCAAACATCTTCTCACATTTGATATAATTGCTGGCTGATTTTGAGACACAAAAAATCCTAATATTAAGATTTACCAGCTCATTTCCAACTTAATATAAATATCTCGTCTCATTTTTAAGAAATCTTATCAAGCAAATTTCTCACTCGTTCTATCGGCGGATTTTTAAAAAAAACAAAACAAACTCATTAAAGCTAAAAAAGAAGGACTTGTATTCCTTTTCCAGAGCACAACCGGGAAACGGGCAGAGAACAGATGCGTTCCTTAGTAGGGGTCGTAAACATGAGTCCTTCAACTCTGAAGTTGAACGCCTGAAGGGCGCCAGCAATTGTAAAGAAAAGTCGGCAGAGAGGACATATATAGAAGGGGAGAGAGGAAAAAAAGAATCACAGGCCGACAGGAAATGCAAAAGACAAATGAAGCACTCTATTATAGAGAGAGAGGAGGGTGGAAGAGGAAGGATTAAGAGAGCAGAGAGAGGAGAAGAAGGAGCGGTGAGAAGACTAAATGGTCTCTTTTCAGCAGCAAATGTGCTCACGGTGAAATCCATCACAGCAGCAGCGGCTGGCAGCTCATCTACACTGCAGCCTTTGTTTTATGGCGTCGACACCGCCACCGCCGCTCCGTTGTCATCACTCAGGTGCCTGACACCGCCCCCGGGGAGTCGCACATGAGCGGGTATGCATGTGGGAGAGGGGATCTGCATATCTGAGGGTGTGCATGATTTCAAACCGGCTATGTTCCCACCTGCATGGCTCCGTTTCCCGACTGATTTCCCCGATTAGTGCGCCAGACGCTACTGTGGAAATAAAAGAATGAAAAAACAAAAAGAAAAATACGCCGCAGTGTTGTCGGCTCCTGATTAAATCCCTAAAATGCTCAAGTAATCTAGCCAGGAATCTGAGTGCCAGGCGAACCCTGGGTGTTTTGTTTTTCTTCCCCTTCTTCTCGCAGCTCAGAGCCGTTTTGATTTCAAGCAATAATTTCTTCCTGCTCTGAGGACAGCGGCATTATTTCCTACAGAAACTCCCCTGAGTGTTTATTTAGTCCACAAACACTAAGTGCTGCTTCGGCGCTTACAAGGCCGCAGATACATACTTAAAAAGCAAAAGCCTGCCTCTGGTTCTTCTCCTCTTCTTCTTTGCAAGAATATAATCCCTTCCCTACTTTCGTGTGCTTGCATGTTTTTTTTTTCTGTTGTTTTGATTAAAAAACAGGAAAAAAAATAATAACTTTGCATCTGTTCTCCGCTTTCCTTTGCAGCTCCGGGGATTCTAGCAGGCAGAACAAGGCTGAGACGTCATCAAATATAGATCCCCGGCTCCTGTAAACAGCGATATGTGCTCCGAATCAATACAAAACCAACACAATGCATTCAATTTATACGAAGACCACCAATCAAAGCTGAAGACCACCCCCCGCCCCCTCTTCTATCTCTCCCTGTGGAACGTTCCACATTATTGCTGTCTCTTAATTACATTCGCCTGGGAGGTAATGTGTTTTTGTTTTTTTTGGAGTTGTCTGTCTTTGATTAAGATAGAAAATATGACCTTGATGCGAGCAATATTTCAAATCCAGGAAAAAAAAGAAGGTAGAATTTACGGGGCTGACTGAAAATGTACTACAGTGAGATAAATAAGAGCGCTGCAGACTTTCAGTCGTCACGCCGCGGCAGCGACTCTGCTGATTCGGTTAGATGTCAAAGTTGATGAATCTTGGAAAGTTACCGAACTCGATCCTGAAGAAAACTTGAGCGCAAGCAAATTTTTTGTCGCGAATAACTGTCAAACTAATTAAGATAGCAATGTCGTTTTCACATTCCGGTGGTCACATTATGAGGGTCAGTCCATTTTCCTACCCGCTTATCCGGGGTACTTAAATACTAAATAATTATTCCATAAAGTTTTTTTTACTTTATGTTCATTTTGATACTACTGTGTTTGTGCAGAATATAAAAGGAAAACAAAAAAAATCTCTGGATTCATTTTCGGAGGCAAACTACAGGAATGTGTTGTAAACCTCGGTATGGGTTCTGGAAAAGGTCCTGAAAGCTCGCCCATTGACCATATAATCCAGTAACATCCGTCATCTGTAACCAGTTACCACTGCAAGGCTGCAGAACGGCCCATCCCATCTTAGAAATGAGGCAGAGGGACACATCAGCCACCACCACCACCACAAAAGTCTCAATAAGCAAAAGACTAATTATTACATCATCTTTGCTTTATTCACTTGTCTCTCCTGATTAAATGGACATATTCCTTATTTGTGACCACACTTCTCTGGTTCGGTCTCAAATTTGCCTCCGCCCCTGTTTGGTTTGTCCGACACCCTTCTAATCCAGCAGACAAAACAAACATTATACATGAATGAGGAGCGGATGAGTGGGTCCGTGCTTGTGTTTGCAGACCCTAGCAGCAGGTGAGGATGTGATTAGATGTTGGTCTTCAGGAGATGAAGGAGGTATTGGCCTTTAAGATGCAACACAGGGTGAGGCGAAGAGAGCCTGCTGACATGTAAGCATTTCAGTTACTCTGATCCCCACTGTGGGTGGGTGTACTGGGCGAATGAGTGTGGGGTTCTTGCAGACACTGCCCAGCGGTACATAGCGGTCTGTGGGTATCTCAGCATGCATGGTTGATAAAAGAAATCCCTTTTTGCTATTTCATTTTTTTTCTTTCTGCTTTCCTAACCTGGTGTGTGTTTTGAAAAGCTCTTCAGGGGGTCTTGACCCCAGGTTGTGAGTGGGTGCAGTAAATCTGATGTTGCATTTAACCTGGGTTTATCTTCATGTATGTTTATCTGCTGTTTAAGAGATGTTTGGAAATTCCAAGGCAGCAGACAAGGAGAAGCGCAATTCTCTCAGGGGGGAGGAGGGTGGTGTGAGTGAGTGTGTGTGAGTGTGTGTGTGTGTGGGGGGGAAGGTAATAGCGTGGTCAGGCAGAGTCTGTATAACTGACTATATGACACCAGCATAAACAAAGGTCGCTTAGATAAATAACAGACACAAGAGGTCGTGTCAGGGAGCCTGTTGCATTTCATGTGTGCGTGTGTGTGTGTGTATATGTGTGTGCTGGAGGGTACCACACATAGGTATGTCCATGTGTCTAATGGCAGTCATGCTTACTCAGATGGTCAGGCTGCTTCCAGGAACACTGTTGATGGAGTCTACCAGAGTCACCAGCTTATCTGGATCGCAACAAAACACGTACACACACACAAACACACACACACACACACACACACACACACACACACAATCACACCAGTGTGACCGCTCAAGAGGCCCAAACACACACACACACACACACGAATTCAGATGTTGTGAAGTAAACTATGAGGCATATGACCTCAATTGAGCCGGACACGCAGTCCAACTCTGTGACCTCACTTGTTCTGTAAGGACCCGGTTATAAATCACCAGCATCTCTAAATTCACACAAACATACACGCACACACACCAACACACAAATCTAGGCATTTATGGAATGTCGACCATTTGGCTTAAGTCGAAAATTCTGTGGCGTTCCTAAGTGACCCCTGTGGATGTGTGTGTGTGTTTGTATGTGTCTGTGTGTGTTTGTGTGTGTTTAGGGTTTTGTCCTCTTTGCATTAGCTACTTATGTAATTTGTGTGTGTGTGTGTGTGTGTGAGAGACCTCACCCCTTGTTTTTGTGGATGGAGTACTGTAGGAAACTGTAATTCTTTTAAACTCGAAGGGAAGGTAGTGACGACTGCAGGTAATTTAAAGGAAAAGTGATGCGCTCTGGGAAATATGATACCAAACTTGGGTCTGTTTGATGAATCGAAGGTGAATCCAAGAGAAAATGTGCTTATTTTAGCATAAAGAGTGGAAATGGAGGAAAGAGCTCGCCATGATTTTTCCTTTTTTCTTTTTTTTTAACAGTGGTTAAAAGCAGGGTAAATAAAAACAATCCTGCACAACTGACAGCACAAATTGTCATTTTTATCATATTTAAATGTCTAGACATATTTAACAAATGATATATAGCAGTATAATTAGGGAGAAATGAATTTACTGTTAACGTTTCCAGTCTTTTTGGATGAACTAGGTTACATCACGCCATTATCCAAATAATCACCTTTTGCCTGATTAATGATGGGCTGACAAGAGAATGAGGATGACTCCAGCCCTACGGACACAGTGAGGAAGAATCGTTCCAGGGTTCACAGATCCAGTTTGATAATCAGACAGTAATCAGAGTTTCAGAGTTATTTTCAAACCAGAGCCTGGATAGCTCAGCTGCCAGGGCATTGGACTATTACTTTGAGGCTTGAGGGTTCAAATCCCTCTTCAGGCAATGATTTTGGGTCAGCTGTGGCTCAATGGGTTGAAAAGTCGTCCCCCAATTGGAAGATTGACAGTTCGATTTCAGCCCTTGCAGTCTACGTGTCATAAGGTCCTCGAGGAAGACCCTGAATGTGAATTTGCTCTACAGGCGCTGAAGAGGGCTGCCCCCTGCTCCTCGGACACGAATTAAATGCAGACGTACGTTTTTTTCCGACTTGCTTATTTGTAGCACATAACGTCTTCCTCCATCAGTGCGTTCACGCCAAGATCTCTATAACCTGTGAGAACGACATCTCGGAGCAGCCTGACGGTTATAGACACTTACCATCTTTAGCCTTTAGCTAATGTTAGCTAGCATAAACCAAGTATTGACTCATTCACCTACATTTTCTATGATTTCACAAAGTCGGCCGATCAATATGGCAACGTTGTCAATCACTTTTTAAATGTCACTAAGAGGTTCTTGTGCCACCTAGCCACAAAGGGGACACAACCAAGTGCCCTTCCAGTGCCGGTCCCAGGCCCGGTTGAATGGGGAGGGTTGCGTCAGGAAGTGCATCCGATGTAAAAAACCATTAACAATTAACATGTGGAACACGAAACTGATTCCATACCGGATCGGTCAGGGTTTGCTTAACAAATGCCATCCCCGGTGCAGTTAGTCAGCGGGGTACCAGCCTGGGGATGGAAGAAGGAGACTCAGGATCATGTGAGGCGGTGCATTCACTGCTCCCTCGGACATGAGAATCTAAATGCGATCATGTAGCCTTTGCATGTTTCACATTCCAGAGATCATCAGATTCTCCTTGTGTGATGAAACCTGATTTCATAACTAATTTGGGGTTTTAGAGCTCCTGCAGTGCCAGCCGGGCTTTATTAATAACCCATAGACCCATGCAAGCATCGGTAATGACGCAGAAGTGGAGGTTGCTTCATTTCAATCGGTTGTACAGCCAAAAAGGTGGGGATGATGACGCAATCAGCCTCCACCTAACCCAGATTAATTTCATACTGCTCCCAGTCTGTACGCTCAAATGGAAGTATTTGATATCCGGTCACATTACTCTAACGATTGGATTGAACCTTTTCCTCCAGGATCTTAATCTGACCTTTCTGCGTGGGTCCGTCTATTCGTGGAGAACATCCTCCCTGAGCGGAGCTGCAATGAACCATCTGTGTTCAAACGTGGCTTTAAGGGACACTCTCTCTTCAGCATCCCTGAGATCTTCATGTGAGAAACCGCAAAGGTTGTCAAATGTTAAGCTGCTCCCTGGTGCGACATGATCACTCCGTGTTTGAAGTTCTGTCTGCAGCATGTTGTCTGCTGGAGGACAGCCAAAGGTCCGATCCCTGGACATCATGAGGTGAGCCTGGTGCTCAAGCAGCCATATGCTCACATTTCCACTTCTGGGAGTAGCAACCACCATGGGCTCCAACACTCATAAAAATCAATCATTGCATAGTTAACGTTCAAGACATGGCATCTGTTTGATTTCATTTAAATACTCATGTATTGGAAATGTATTTATTCAAATTTAATTTTGTAGAATCAGCATGAATGTCATTATTAGGGAATATCATTTTGAATGACATTTTTTCATTCATGTAACCCATTCATATAAAATCTATTATATTGTGTATGTTAAAGTTATCTGAGACTCAACCTTCTGCCTGCTGAGCTGAGGAGGACCCATGTAACCGTGTCAGGGGTTGAAGTAGGACGAAACGGTCCCGAACAGCGTTCTGGCACCGATGAAAGGTTCAATCTGATTTTCCGTTTTATACTTAAGTTAATTTTCTTGCGTGCCGCAGCAACCTGTCAGCCTTTCCTGCAGATGTCATCTAGATACTCAGAAAACAGATTATGTGATGAAAATGATCTTCGGCTTCCTCTCACAGTCCAAAAACATGCACCATGGGTGAACTGGTGACTCTAAATTGCCCGTAGGAGTGGATGTGAGCATGAACGTTTTTTCTCTCTCTATGTGTTGGACCTGTGATGAACTTGCGACTCCTCCTGAGTGAACCCCGCCTCTTGCTCAATGTCAGCTGGGAAAGCCTCTATCCCCGGCGACCTTGAACAGAGTAAGCGGATTCATATAATGAATGAAAGAATGCATGTCAGTGAAGGTCCCGTGCCACTGACCGGGTGCTAGAGAGGCCCACCCATTCAGGAATGTGTCCCATCAAGGAGAACTCAATTATCGTGAACTATATGATACTTCCTATTATTTTGAGCTAGCTGATGTTAGCATAACTGCTAACGGATGTAACAATTCGGAGGCTAAGATCAGGCCGACCTGATCTCCATCCCTACATGTTTTTCTGCATTAGTATCCTAACATTGCGTATTAAAGTGAAGGAATGACTGACAGGTCATAGAGGTGATGTGACGCTGTATATCAAGGCTAATTCCTAACTTTAGCCTGACCTCAGACTCCAAAGGGGTTCAAGTAAATGAATAAATCATGTCGGACCTAACCTTCCCCTGAGGCTGACTTTGTAGCCACGACTCCTGTGAAGGACTTTACTACAGTTAAACCCAGGAGCGATACATCTTTAAAATAAGAGACTTCAGAACTGGAGAGCTTCATTTTTTGGTGTGTGTGTCTGATATAAGGTTCAGCGTGAGCGCTGGACAGAAGGATGCAATTGAAAGTCAAAAGCTAATAATTGCAGCCACGGCAACACTTACTCTTCCATCGTGGTCGACATGGCGCCTCAAAAAAAAAAAAATCTAAATGGTGACTTCACTGATTGGTTTCCGGGATCCGACAATATGTTCGGAGCTCGGTCACATCAGGGGAAACTCAAAGCCGGGTTTGGAGCGGAGCCGATCACCTTCTGATCATTCAATTACCCGTTCCTACCCCTGGAATATTCTATTTCTGTCCAACAGGAACTAATATTGTATATAATTACAAATAATCATTGTTGCAGCAAAATCATTACAACTCTAGCACAACTTAGGTAGTCCTTAAAATCTTTTTGTATGGACCAGATCTTGAGCTCAGCGCAGGGGCGGTCCTAAGATTTCCTAAAATGGGGGTGGCCAGGGCCCTTTTATACAAACCCTGGGCTTTATCTTCCTATAAACTAGACCTATGCTGAAAATGATTAATCTGAATAATGTATGTATACTATAATGTGTGTATAACAAGCTATAGACACTTAAATGAAAGAAGTAAGATGTAATAAATGATGTGAAACTACACCAGTGCTTGTATTAGTAGTAAAGGATTAATAACAAGCCATTGTAAAATGTTGATGATGATGATGATATCTAAGTTGCCAGGAAGGTTTGCCCAGGACGCCACAGGAGCTGAAACCGCCCCGGCTTACGACTCCAAGTGAGGCTTACATCATCAGGCAAGGATGTACGTTTAAACTGCAGTCCTGTGAGATAGTTTCTAGAAGAAATAAACTTCTTAAATGTCCCCTGAGTCTGCTCCTGGAACCGGTCCATAGAGTGTTCCACTTTAACACATTCCATCAATAATGTTCTAATTCAAAGCACATTTGCTGATGATTATATCGCAAACTTCCACACAGGTCTCACTTGTAACAGAGCACTTTTTACGGCGCAGTATGAAACCTTTTATTTGAGGACTCATAAAGAATACTCCCTTCTCAACCGGCTAATAGACATGCTCAAGCAAACCCAACCCTACGGCTACAGCGGCTTTGGAAGCAAGTGTGGATTCTTCAAACACACTTATTCAAGCACACCCTCTCAGCTTTCCCAAGTGTCCGCTCCATCCCCAGCTTGAGATGCTCTTATTGCAGCGGGCTGAGGAGACAGTGGGTCCAGTGTGGAGAAGCTGGCCTCGCTCCAGAGCCTCTCCAGAACGTTCCATTCATGGACCGATGGCAAGCAAACTGGATTCCTGCTGGTAAACAAGCCAACAAACAAACATCACCAGCTCCACATAATTCCTAGGGAATCTCCTGAATTGTGATTAACCCCTCTGTCATATAATTCCGATGATCTCTGATGATTGATGATGATTCTGCCTCGCCGTGTAAACTGATTAAAGGATTGATTGTGCTACCAGTGGAGAGCCTCGCCGCTGATTGTGCAACAGGATTTCATGTGATTTTACAGGGATTAGTGTTAATTTTCCAGCTGCAAACCGTAAATATTGTAGTGAAGAGATTCTGTCCTGCAGAGGCAAAGTGCAGTATCTGCATGTTTATTTTATTGACATTTTTTTAAGGCCTTGACTGAATGTTTGATGTCTTCTCTGTATTTGAGTGGGGCTGTCCTACTGCTGCATGTTTTTGAGATGTTGCTATTTACTTGTAAAATCTTTTTATTGAGAAAAAAAAAAAAAACACTTGGTATTTTTTTGCAGGTATTGCAATTTTACCTCGAAGGGAAATATTTTATTTGTCATACTATCCTCTCATTCAAATATCTCAAGCATTCTCAGTCTAAAAGCCCTTTCAGACGTTCCCACCTCAATTTCTCTTCATTTGACCCGGATTCTTTTAAATTTTAAGTGTTTCACCAGCACCCCGAACTAAACAGGAGGACTTTGCTCTGACAAAAAGTCCATATTGGTTGGGTTTATTTACAGCGTGAAAGCACTCTGAAGTGGATTGTTCAGACATTTGTACAAATTAAATGTGTAATACATAAAAAAGGAACAAAAAAACCCCACATCCTGACCTTTTTTCCCCCCGGTTTAACATATAAACCGGGTTAATCATGTTGTTAATTTTGAAAAAAGAAAAAACAGAGCATAGATAATCTTTATTTTCTTTTGAGTCACTAGAGCCTGAATAGCTTTCAGATGAATCCTCTTAACTCTGTGACACACTGCATATCGGTCCAACTGAGTCTGAAGAAATACCACAATGCTTCCAGGTCCAAATGGGATTTCCGTCTCGACAGCCAAACTTCTCTAAGGAGCCGGCGAAAAGTCCACAGACTTCCAGCAATGCTATCTGTCTTATTTAAAGACATGAGTATAAATGCTTCAAGCCAACTGGAATAAAGCGGAATTCATCTAAATGTGTATTACCTATTACCTATTTCCCCAGAAACAGTTATTTCTTGTAGCTGCGTACCTTTTGCCAGTTAACAAAATAAAAAGAATAACAACATTGAAAAAAGGTCCAAATTATTATATTGTATATTTATTATATATTATGAATTATATTTTTAATAGTGGAGTGAGAAATAAAAAATAATCGATATTCAACTGGAAAAAAAACATAAAAACGTCAAAACTTTAAATTATAATTATTTTCCGCGAGAATGAGAGACAGTGAGAGCGAGAGAGAGAGAGAGAGAGAGATAGGGAGAAAGAGAGCGAGAGAGAGAGAGTGAGATAGGGAGAAAGAGAGCGAGAGAGAGAGAGTGAGAGATAGGGAGTGGGAGAGAGAGAGAGAGAGATAGGGAGAAAGAGAGAGAGTGAGAGATAGGAAGAAAGAGAGAAAGAGAGAGAGAGGAAATATGAGAGAACCGATATCAGATACAAGACAATCAATCATCAAATATAGGGAGACGCTGCTGACATTGATGATGATGACGGAGATATCATGAAACGTCCACAAGTGCAGAGTCTTTAATGGATCAATCAAATAAAATGGAACAGAAATCCAAACCTTGACCCCGGACCTTGGATTGGACTTTCAGGCATGAAAGTGCCCTAAATGTCCTGCCGACATTGCCTGGATCTGTCATTTTAAGTATCACAGTTTCTCATCAGTTCATCAAATCTACCCCGTAGCACAATGACACGAACATTAAACATTACAACCACATGACTGAGGAATAACTTTTTTCAGGGATATGTACTGCAGCTGCTCCTCTAGAAATTCAATATCTTCATTGTCATTGTATATCTATATATATATATATATATATATCTATATCTATATATATATATATATATACAACAAAATTAAAAGTGCAGTTCTAATCTGTGCAAAATAACAGTAAAAAGAACTTATAATACATAATACTATTAAAAAAACCTATATATAAATAATAACTAAGACGCATTCTGTTTGCACTTTGCCTTATTATTGCACTTATAACATGTTGCACAAAAAGTATCTTTCACCAGTAAAATCAAGTGTAATGCTACACGCTAAAGGATTCTCAAATCCTAACACATTCAGACATGAGGACGGTTTCAACCGATTTTTAACATTATAATCTTATAACGCAGATAAACGCACACACAAAACGATTCAGCCGGACGACGAGAACCAATCACATACTGTTTGTAGTGAGGATTCCACGCCGGCGATTCCACAGACACAAGATTTCCTCGTCGGTCCTATTGGTATTCATCTTGCATGACACGTTATCATATCAAACATGTTTGATATTCACGAGTCAAGACTGGCGAGACGCCGACTGAATCGGGAGCAGTAAGATTATCGTATTGAGACCAAGCACTTGAGAATTATTTGGACAAATACTCATTAAATCGGACGTTTTGTCATCTAGTGTGTAGCCGGCATTAGCAGTATTTTTGTGATGTTATGGCCGTCGCTCCACATGTTTACCACTGCGAACCGATAACACCGAACAAAACCTGCAATTTACAATTCGGGGTCTTCTGAAAGTCACTCAGACCATCATTCTTTCTCCATTTTTTTCCCCCATCCCACACACACTGACACGTTTACACATCATCAACAATAACCCACTTCATCATTTCACCAGCCTCAATTACAGCATACTCATCGGCCGCCGCCACCAGTCTCTGGACTGTATTGGAGTGTATAGGTAGTTCGTGCTCATAGAGCAGAGGCCCCTCAAATAGAAACAAAAAAATCACCATCGCTTTTTTCGCCCGTCTCCCGATCAAAGTTATTTCTTGAGATGAATTTTGCTCCAGCGTCTACTTAAATATGCAGAACTTGTTTTCCTGTCAGAAAGATAACTTAGCGAATAAATCATAGTTTTCCACTTACACCAGCTGTGGACCAGACAGCATCTGATTTGTTTTCAGTCCATTACCTCTTTCATGTTAAGATTTTGTTTTTAAAGAAAAGCAATTCCTGCAAATCTGTTTAATAAGTTGAGGATACAGCGGCAGGGGTTTAACGAGGTGTGTGTGTGAGTGGGTTTGTGTGGGTTTGTGTGTGTTGGTTTGGGTTTTGGGTGTGCGTGTATGTGTGCGTGTGTGAGTGAGTGTGTGTGCGAGTTGATGTGCGTGTGTGTGATTGTGTTTTTTTTGTGTGTGTTTGTGTGTAAGTGCGTGGGTGTGTGTTTTTGTGTGTGTTTGTGTGTAAGTGTGTGGGTGTGTCTGTTTGCGTGCATGTGTGTGCGTGTGTCTGCGCGCGTGTGTGTGCGCGTGGGTGTGTCTGTGTGTGTACGTGGGCGTGTGTGTTTTTGTGTGTGTTTGTTTTCGTGTGAGTGAGTCTGTGGGTGTGTCTGTGTGTGCGCGTGGGTGTGTCTGCATGTGTGTGTGTATGTGGCGTGTATGTGTGCATGTGTGAGTGAGTTTGTGTGTGATTGTGTTTTGTGTGTGTGTGTGTGCGCGTGTCTGCGTGCGCGCGCGTGTGGGTATGTCTGCGTGTGTGTGTGTGAGTGTTTGTGCGCGTGGGTGTGTCTGCATGTGTGTGAGTGTGTTTGGGTGTGTATGCGCGTGGGTGTGTCTGTGTGTGTGTGTTTGTGTGTGTGTGTGTGTGTATGTGGCATGTATGTGTGCATGTGTGAGTGAGTTTGTGTGTGAAAAAAAACCCTCCAGGACTTGACCGTTGGTTTAGCTAACCCACGCACGACTGACAAGCGCTTGAGTGACTGGATCTTCAAATTTGCCGCCGCTGGACCAAAACGCATCGATCGTGTCATTCATTATCTGCTGAAAGTGACCCAAAGTGGGAGGAGAGAGCTCAGAACATTTCCACCTTGAAAAAAGAAAGTGGCTAAATAGGTGGTGCGTTTAAGTACAAGCAGACACTTTACTATGTCATGTCACATCACAACAGTCTATCATCACCTCATTACTTCTTATGAGAAAAACATGAAAGCCAATGGAGTTAACAGGCTGTCATTTCCTGTTACCACTAGGGGCCTCTGTGGAAAAAGGATTCATTTTTCATTTACACCTCCTCAGGGCGGGACCTTTATCAATCATTATGAGGTTTGGTGAGGATCGAGGAAGGATCAATGAACAGCGGAGTTATGGCGACCATATGTTTCATAGCGAGACACCGATATTTGTGCCGCTGCCACGCCCACACCATTACTCGAGAAGTCCAATCCATCAGAACATTAGATCTATAACTTCTTATGGCTTTACTGATCCAGTTTGAAGTCACCGGGGTTAATGGGCTGGTAGTAGTTCATCAAAGTATATAACTCATATATATCTGTATCTATATCTAATTTCCTGTTACCATTAGGTGGAGTTATGATAAAAGCTGAATGTTGTCATTCTGACATCTTCAGGGCTGACATTTATTTAAACTGTATGTGTACTGGGAACACCCGCGTCATTCTATATGCTGTAGATGTTTTCATTAAAGGAATATTTCAACATTTTGGAACCTAAACCTTCTGCCTGTGAGTTAGATTCATACCACTATCATATCTGTGAATTAAACTTGAAGCTACAGCTAGCAGCCGGATAGCTTAGCGTAGCATAAAGGCTGGAAATCTGGGGGCGTAAATGGCCGAAGGTTACGAAAACCTCCGTCCATCCACACGCCTTTTAGGTTTGTAGGAGCCAGACCAAACGAAAACGGCATTTCAAATAGTATATACGTGTTCTATATTTATACCCAACATTTAATAATATACAGTATATGAGACTGCTGAAGTTTTATTAGTTATAAGCCATCTGAATATCTACGGAATTTTAAGGCTCTGTAGTCTGAAGTCAAGCCAACATGAAACCTAACCACGATTTTCTATACGTACCATTAAATAATGTTTAACATGCCAATGTTTGGTATCTTTTTTTTTCAACACAACATCGCCCCTATGATCCGACAACATTCGTTCACTTTAACAGATCAGGGTTAAGGTTAGCCTTGGAGGAGACAGTGGCGTGATCTCAGACTCCAGAGGGTTGAAATAGGCTTTTATTGCAATTCCTTCTGGATTTTCCATGCTTGCCATGCTTAGCTAAATATCAAAGGAGCATCAATTTTCTCATCTCAGTTAAATGTCAGCAATGTCCCAACCACCAGGTTCCTCTAACAAATAAAGGAACTGTTGTCCTCGTTTCCATGCAGACAATGTATGTTTTGTCATGCTTTTAAAATGAATTACACAGAGAATGCTGGTTGACACTAGGCTGCGCACCGAGGGCGGATAAAATGCATGCGGCTGTGACGGACAGAATCCTAATGTTTTTTTATTTTTCCTTTCCCATCAGTGTGCAGCCTGAATGTTGAGATGCTGCACAGACGCCACACCAGCACTCCTCTGCTGCACAAACACAGAGAGGAAAGTTAAGAGCGATTGAATCTTACTTTTATTGATCCCCCGGCTGGAGAGGAGGGGGAGTGAGGTGAGGGTTTTTGGGGAGGACTGAGCTGTGGT
This sequence comes from Lophius piscatorius, assembly GCA_009660295.1. Classification (NCBI taxonomy): domain Eukaryota; kingdom Metazoa; phylum Chordata; class Actinopteri; order Lophiiformes; family Lophiidae; genus Lophius; species Lophius piscatorius. The sequence goes on along the minus strand of VRLP01002326.1, from coordinate 40,578 downwards.
GGTTTGTTGCGGACTCTGGGTATGAGGTGCAGAGTGAATTCCAAATGAACATGTGAGTAACTTGTAAACACACCTCTGACAACAGGAGAACCCCCAGAATGACTGAACCCCACTGAGTTTGTTGTTCTGAATGGAAACACTGAGTGTGTGAGTGTCTCAATAGTGCCAGGGATTCAGGACGGAGAATTATTTTTGGAATATTCAGCAAGGCCTATACGCTGTCAATCCTGACAGTAAGGGTATTTCCATGAAAAGTCCCCAATTCCCTGCGTTGTACAATCAACAACACCTGACTGAAAACCTCAAATTAAATGTGTAGTTATGTTATGTCGGAAAAACAGTGTGTTTCGTTAGAAAAAAAAAAGAATTCCCCCCTGGTGAGTAAAATATGAACTATTGGATAAAAAATATGATATAGAAGAAAGAGCTCCTTGATTCAATTCATATATACCAAATTTGGACTTAATTGGACCAATAGTTAGGAAGTCATATCTGAAATAAACAGATATTTTCTTTTCTTTTTTTAAACTACCCCCTGGTGTGCAAAATATGATCTATTGGGAGTAAAATATGAATTATAAGTAAAATATAGTGCATGCAAGATAGATCGTGTTGAATTGATTCAAATTTGACCAAATTTCAACTGGATCTGACCGATGGCTGAGAAATTATGCCCTGAAAAAAGATAAAGCTCCCCTAGTATTGGTAATATACAACTGACATTTCCCAAAATGAGTCCAGTTCTTCCTTGCACTAAAGTCTTTGGGGGTACCAAATTTGAAAATGATCCATGAAATAGGTTTCAGGATAAAATTGCATAATATCCCCGACTTTTGGGTAATATTAACATTCCCTTAAACGATAAGACAAAAAAATTCATTTGTATGAACGACTATTGTTTTGTCATGAAAATGTTTTCGCCTTGTTGTTAATCCAAAACTTCACCTCTATTTCTTTCCCCATCTGACATTTGTCTCAATCCGAACTCATTTTTATTATCTTCCCAGATCAAATAAATTAAAATAAAGTAGATGCAATGACCCATTAGAGAGAATCTATTCCTACAGCGTTTAACCCACAGCCTTCCTCAGTGAGGATCTTACATCCAATCTACAATCACGTGAATACAGTTAGCAGTGAATTTCAGTCATGTGACATGTGGGCAGGGGATCTTATCTAGTATGAGAATGATATCAGGTGACACCTGAGACAGGACGACCTGCCAAAGAAAGTCGTGTTCATATGAGCCTAAAATGAGTGACATGAAAAATCAGAAGAATAAACAAAAGTAAAGTCTCCACTAAGGCTGAACCCTAGCACCCATCATATCCCTTTTCCACCAAAATGAACCTGGTGCTAGTTCGTTGCTGGTGCTAGTGCCAGGGCTTAGTTGGTTCAACTCGCGCACCTCTTAAGAACCTGTTTGTTTTTCCATTGGCAAGGAGCCAAGTCAGAGGAATTCTTGGCTCTAGACCAGCATAGAGTTGGTGCTTGTCTAGCACCAACTCTACAACAAAGAACTGGTGCTAACTCAGGCTCTGGCTCTGAAGTAGCCCTGGAACCAGCTCAGTGGAAACAGGGTATATAGAGGGTATATATTGCTTTTGCTGTCGTCCCCAAAAGCAAGCGTATCTCCCCGAAAAGCACAATTAAATGTTAAATGATGTCCAAAGCATTTTTTGTAAAAAATCTCCTCCTAAAGAGTGAAATATTAACTATTAGGGGAAAATACGATACATACAAGGTAGATTTCCTTGAGTTGATACATAGGCACAAAATTTGGACTAAACTGGACCAACTGTTAGGAAGTTATCTCCGGAAAAACAGTTTTTTGTAAAACCCTAGTGAGTAAAATCTGAACTATTACACATGGAACTGTAAAGTTCCACGTATAATATAAAGATCTCCTGGAATTGTTTCCTATGCACCACATTTTGGACTAAATCAGACTAAAATTAAGAAATTATTACCCAAAAACTTTTGGTGGAAATGCTCCCTCTAGTGTCAAATGTCAAAAAGAACATCAATCCAGTTCTTCCTCACACGGAGGTCTACATGTGTATACATTTAGAAACATACCCTGTTGTGAGTGAAATATAAAATGTTATGATAATATGTTATTTATACCGGAAAGATCTCCTCAAGTGGATTCATATGCACCAAAGTTGGACTAAGTCGGACCAACGTTTTTCAATAAAGTTCGAAGGATCTTTATGGAAAAATCTGGCGACAGCGATGACGAGTCCCCGACTTTTCGGGTAACGCAAATTATAAAGGAGCATCTTCTTCTGAAAGGTATTTCAATTTTTACCTAAAGGTAAAACATAGGAGTACTCCCACCTCTGAGGACTGTAATACTCAGGAGTTACCATTTGAAGCAAAGCTCTCAACATATGTGAAAAGCACTACAGACGCGCGCACACACACACACACACACACACACACACACACACACACACACACAGAGTGATAGCAGCTCTCATCTGTGATTCTGTAAAACTTCACGTCGAGACTCACATCAGCACCTCACAGAAATAACAATCACATCAGCATCTCCCGGAAATAACCAAACCCTCAAATCTCTCTCTGAAGTCAGCCGATCTCACACACTTGTAACATCTCTCTCTCTCACTCACTCTCTCTCTCTCTCTCTCTCTCTCTCTCTCTCTCTCTCTCTTTTCTGCTGAATCCTCCTCCTCTCCCACCTTCTGCCGCAATACCAGGCCAATATTTCAGTCTCCTTCTAAATATTTAAAGTTCATTTTGAATAATTCGCTCTCATTTTTCTGGGCCCGGGCGAAAGAATCAGCGTGCAGCCGAGCCCACACGTGTGCGGTACACAAACACACAAAATGAGATGTAAAGTTAATTAGACACGGAGCTGAGGGGAGAGAGCGCCTCTTCCAGCGGTAACACAATCACCCACACGGCACCTCTAGGGGAGCGGGGGCTCGGCAGGATGTTTGTGCTTCAATATACATACAAATACACCCACGCGCATATATACATATACATATATATATATTGTATATATATATGTATATGTATACCTACACACACACACATATATATATATATACTGTTAATGCGTGCAGGAGCAGCTAACACAGATGAGCTCAACCACTGAGGAACAAAAAGAACACATTCAGTGGCTCGGCCTCAACTCGCTGCTGTAAAGCTGCATAAATTGCATGGACACACAGACGTGCATCGTTATCAACTTTATAGACGGCTCTCCGGCGGATTCACAAACAGCGCAGGGAAGATATCGAGCCGAGTGCTTCCTCTGCCTCCGCCGCCAACCTGTTTGAGCTTTTTTGGGATCAAGGTGAACTGAGACCAGCAGGCCTGTCTGCCTGACAGCTGCCTTGTTATGTAGAAGGATGAACACACACAGACACACGAACACACAAACACACAACCACACACACACACAGAGGGTCCGTCAGAAGTGTTAGCTAATGATGCTCCTCTGTTTGCTCTGCTCTCTCCCCGATGAGTGCAGCCTTAGTTCGGCCACACTCTGAATTCAGAGCAGCTTCCTTTGGTCCAAATCACAAACCTTTTGTGTGTGTGTGTGTGTGTGTGTGTGAGTGAGTGTGTGTGTGTGTCCTCATTGTCAAATAGCAAGCTGGGGGAAAGGTTGAAAGGGTGGTGGTGGTGGTAGATTCAAGTTCGACTCAGAGATTTGAGTTCATCCCAAAGCGAATGTGGCTGAAAATAATCTCCAGAGCGTTTCTCTACATTTGGAGGATTACATTTAAAACAGTTATTGTCTTTGGAGAGTAATGACCTTGGTAATAATCAGGACAATTCACTACCCATATTGGAATCAATTTTTCAATGAAATACATTTTATTGGATAAATGTCCCTCGATAGTCTCGTCTCACAACTTTATTGAAAAGCGTCTACAGAGACTTCAAAGAGACGTTGAGGTTGACTTTTTAAACGTAATCTGATGCCTATATAAAAACCAATGCAGAAGATTCTTTTTTTCTTTCCATTTTTGGGGAAAATAATAAAAACAAATGTCCACATAATTTTGAAAAAAGAAGGTAATAAAAACTTTACGGAGAAAAGACTAAAGGGAAATTGCTTCAAAAGTGGGTTTAAAATACTTTCCCATGAGAGTTAAGAACTAAGTCCATAACTGTTCCATATACGGCTCTATTCTTGAGTTTTATCTTATAAAGTGCTAATTTAGCTCGGTTGAAGCTTTTGTTTTTGGTTACAAAATGAACGTTTAACATTTCCTTTGCCGTCCTAGTCTGTTCTGTTTTTACATTTAAACTCTTCTTATCACATATTTTGAGGTAATTCATACAATAAAAAGCTCTTAGGTGTTTTCCATCCATGTTCCGGTCCAGTTGGTCTATTTTCTGGGATCTTATATCTGAAAACAAGCAAGTCTAAGAAAGGTTTCAGGAGTAATTATATTCTAAAAAAGTCAAGGATATTATGGGATCATCAACGCCGTTCGTTGATGATTATTCGTTCGTGTTGACACGATAACTCTAAAACCATTTAATGGATCATTTATGATGTCGCATCATGGTGTCAAACTCCGCCCCCTCTTTCGGTTTGATCGCCGATAGTCATTTATTCTGCTGCCTGAGATAAAAGTGTGTGCTCCTCTGCAAAGGAAATACACGCAAATTTAAATAAAGCAACGTCTTAAAATCTTATTTTGGGTGATTCTTATTTTTTTATCTAAGAGGAAATCAGATGTTTTATCTCACCGTGTCTCTAAAAGATAGCCCAGCTAATATCGAGCTAGTTTTAACCAGTATTTAGGACATGTAATTGTTTAAGTCCACTCAATTAAGAGTCTAAAATATAACTTTAAGTAAGTGTAAGACAGATATAAACGGATTCTTAGATATGAAATGATAAATATAGTTATTTTAAGGTTTAATATTTGAACCTATGTTAAAATATGCTGATTGTGAGTCAGAATGAGTTGCTGCTATATTTATCTGGATGTTTCTCTGTAGACGCTTTGGTAGTTTACTGAAGTATGATCTAAGCTTTAGAATTTAAACCCCTCTTTTCCCTCACATGTCTTCTGCTGTCATCGACGTCTCCCTGGATCTTCTCATCTCAACTTTCCCAACACTCCCTCAGCACGTGTTTTTCTCTTTGTGAACATATTTCACTACGAGTCTGTCCATCACCTCGCCGGGAACCTGCAGCGTCACAGTCACACAAAGCTGCAAAAGCTGCCCGTCCTTTCTTCTTCACATGTTTCTAACGAGATGGTTAGTGAAAACTGTTTTTTCTGCATCGCTAAACGAAAAATGCAAATGTTATATTTGTCAGCATTGTCTCAGGTGAGGAATGCTCCTTCAGTAGGATGCCCAGTTACCGTTGGTGGTTTTTAAGTGGGCGGGACTGGAGATTAATTATATGCCGTAATAGATGAGGCTAGAGATAATTTGTGTTTATACTTTATACTATAATCCTAAACTGTGTCTTATTAATCTCCTTTGTTCTTCAGCCACTCTCATTTATGGGTTTATTTTTTTTTTCATATTTTGAGTCAACATTCCCTGTTTTTAATCGATATTTCAATTCAAATTTCAAATTATGTTCATCTCCATGCCACATTAACCATCCTTCATAATATTTGGTAAAGATGCGTATATATATATATATATATATATATATATATTAATCAATGTGACTCTATCGTAAATAGCATTTTTCTTAAGATTCTTTAAGATTTTACGGGCACAAAGTCACAAACATACAATTAAAAAAAAAAAATCTGCAAGGCGTGCATATTTTGCACAGAAACACAAAAACACACAGAACTGCCCCAGTGCAGACAAAGAAGAAATGTTATATGTAGTATACACTATATAATAAAACACTTTATGAGGTATCAGGCGCCATCTGCCCTGGGTATATTACATCCGCTGATAAATCCCTGCTTTAATCCCTCCCTCTCTTATTTAATTCCTCAGAAGAAGAAACTCTCCTTCTATGTTAAACAGAACATTTCCCCTTGTCCCAGTGCGTCTTCATTTTTATCTCTTTAAACTGTCAGGTTTTATTTCTGTGCTGTTTTTTAATCTTACGCTCATATGGTCAGGGTCGCAGCGAACATGGGCTGGGAAAAAAAAGAAAGAAAAGAAAAGGCCTGTATCGTCCTTGTGTGGGAACAAAGAATAAAGGACCGGGGAAGGGCTCAGGAGGGAGACGTCTAAATGTTTGTGTGCGTCTAATTGGGCCACAGATGAGCCGGCAGCCATCTCAGATAACAGACCGTCCAGAGGGATGGAGGAGGCGAGCATGGAGGAAGGGTCACAGATAGGGAGAGGAGGTGCTGTAGAGGAGTGATGATGGCGAAGCTCAAAAACAATGGACAGAGAAAAAGTAGTGAGGAGGTGAGGAGTGAATGTCAAGGACAAGACACAGGAAGTGGGGGTGAAAGAGGCGAGGAGGAGAACAGAATTGAAGTGTGAGTGGCGGTGTGACCTCAGGTGGAAGAGGTATCCAGTAATTAAACAACAAGAGATGTGCTCAGTGTCCTCGCTGCTCTGTTCCAAAGGACACATCGCATCTCATTAGAGAAACATGGCTCCCATTGAACTTGCCTGCTGGGTTCACGGAGGTGCCGAATTAATGAAAAAGCACACATAAAAAGGGCAACATCCAATATGCAAATATGTTTCACGACTTTGATGGGGGAATATTTGAAGTTGGAGGTGAATTAGACAACTAGGCAACTGTGTGAAACGAATTCTTGCGGGGGAAACTCTGTGGCTATTTAACAGTACCCTATGAAAACTGTGAGAATGTTCTACTCTCTATGTGACCTCCTCAAATCGGGTTATGAGTTGATGACCGCCAGACTGTGTGTGATGTGAGAGGCGCCCTACTGTCCAAGTGACATCGGTGTTACACAGCTCATGTGAGCGAATAATTAGTTTACGCGTGGTAGTAACTGAAACCGCCACAGCATCTTCTTCCTGCTTTAGTCTGGACTGGCACTTTAAAATGCACTATGAGGAAAAAAACAGGAAATGGAATATAAAAATGTGCTTATCGATAAGTGTGTGCAATAACAAAATGGATTTAATGACTATGTGTAACGACATTGTTATTAACTATTACTATTACCAAGTCTAAAACACACAACAAGCTGTGGGAAGGAGCCGTTTGAGCCAAAAAACTAAATTCCGAAAAACCAATTGAGGGCTATTTGTTCTTCTGTACGTCTCGCTCGTAGACACCCTTGATGAAATAAGAGCCAAGTAAATAAAACAGAGATGGTGTCCCAAATGGCAGCTAAAAACAATAAAAGAGTTGAAAAGGATATAACGACTGGAAAGGATGACATCACATCAAATCAGTTCAGTAAAAGTGTGTTTTAAGAAGTTATTGAATGGCAGTCACTGATTCAGCGAGTCATATCTCCTCAGTTAGGCCGGGGTATGTCGGTCCAATTCCGATAAATACCTTTCCACTCGAGCCCCCGTCCAAAGCTCTGAGGTCATGAGTTACCCTTGTTTAAAAACTGTCTGGATCAAAATCTTCTCCTGGGTTCTTTCTTTTGTTTGTGGTTTTATGTATTAATAAAAGTATGTAAGCAAGACACATACTTTTACTTTGTGTCTTGCTTACTGTCCATAACCTATTGACCAACCATCTCCATTAGTGTGACAGTGCATGCCTATTCCTTCTAAGGAGGATGGCTAGACGCAAGCGGTAACACGGCATATCTATGTGAGCTAAACTTCCAGGCTACAATTAGTTCCCATTACACAAAACCACGCCATACGCATTCCTGCAGCTCCCACTAGCAAAAAAAAAGAAAAAAGAAACACATAAAAACAACTGCTTTCGTGACGGTAATGAGCTCAACAGCGCGGTGGGCCTCTCGACACAGAGGTATTGTGGTGATGCGGTTGATTTCACAGCCTTAATGTAAACCGGAAAGAGTTTCCCTCACACATGACCCCAAACAACATGACTGAAGGTGATAATATGTTAACGGCGTGCTAGCAGCTGTTTCGGCTGCACAGCAGTAGCACGGAGACAAGGATCGTTGGATTACCTTGGAACTAGTCATTTACACTTATGCAGGGGATCCCAAACAGTGCGGTGCTGAACGCTGGTGGGATGTGTGCTTAGGGATATTGTGACAACCATATATCATTAGTGCAACACGCAGTTAGTGCTAAAACATGGGCTCTTCTCCGGAGTCAGGAAGATGAATAATCCGGTAGACGAGAACATTTTCCAGTCAGAGTTTTTTTCCAGGGGATGTGTTTCAGTGAGCACGTTTAACGAACTCTGACTTTAACCCTGAGTTCTGAAATCAGGAGAAAATTCAAGGTTTGTTGAAGGCAACCTGCCAGGGAGCAAAATGTTGGAATGTTGCTTAGGTGCAACAGATCTTTTAGTGAGCTTGTGGCCAACTCTACAATCTTGCTACCATTAGCCACTCTGATAAGTTAACTTCTTGAAACCTGGTACGATCATCGGTTAAACTTTTCAGAGTTTATTGTTATGAATGTTACTAGTGTAGATTTTTAGCTTGACCATACGGGCATTGGGATTGGGACTTTGTGTTTTCTTAACTGACTGGTTCGCTGGTGTTGACATGTTCCAGGCTCACGCTTGTTGTATGTTTGTGATGCAATCTGAATGAAACATCGACCATTAGATTCAGCAATGCTGAGACTGATCGGCTCACGACTGCTAATCCCAAAATAAACCTACCGGTGTCGAACATTTAGTGAATGAAGAGGTAGTTCACTCTTTGTTTTCATAACCACTGTGTTAGAGATATAGTCATATACCGGGTTAAACCCACCAACTCATACAATCAATGATTTGATAAATTCAAATCCGGAGAACAAATAACAGTTTTTACGTCTCAGGAATTACTTTGGAAATGACAAAAAAAATAAAAGCTCAAAATTGTAATGTGAAATAATTCTTCAGCCTTCGAAATGAGCTGGACAACCGGTATTGTCGGTAACAACCACTTTAATCAAGTCTGACTAAATATCTGTATTAGACTGGTGACAGGGTCCTTTCTATCTTCTCACTGGACATTTCTAGGTTTTTCCTGATGAGTAACTGAGTATTCTTTTCTTTGTCACACTGGAAACTTGTTACAATTTGCTGATTTTTCGTTCAAATGAAGTAAGTGGGCTGTGATGGCAGAACCAATCTGACCTCTGATGAGACATGAGATGATGATGTTTGGATGTGTAGCATTGTGCATTAAGCCTCGTGTTGGTGTTCACCTGGTACCGAGCTTTCCCTTCAGGGACATAAAGTTCAAGCTGAGAGTTGGGAAGAAAGCGGATGCATGCATAATGCCGTCATTATCAAGGCAAATGCAGGCAAACAATTAAACTTGAATTCCTACATGGTGCTGTGCCTTCACTGAGCTAGCAACACATAATTCATCATTTACCTAGCGGGGAATCTAAATAGAATCGAAAAGAATAACTTACCAATTACTTTTATTGTGTGCAGAGCAGGAAAATCGAGAATATAGATCCCAGGTGAGGCGCAGACTAAACTATCCTGCCTCTATAATAAATGCTGACATCAATATCCCTCCTCCCCCTCCGTCATTCATCAGAGAACAATTCATTTCATTCTTCCCCGGCTGTCCATCATCCATACCCTCCTGGCAGGGGTGACTCTTCTTGCGCCTTTTTTTTTTTCATGTTAGTGAAAAATTACTGTGCCTCTTCACTCCCTCCGTACCAGATTTCAATTTCCTGTGGGTGGCTTACGTCTGCTGGCTGTCGAAGCGGGATGACGCAGAGTATTTGATGTCGGGTGGTTTGAGTCGGGTGGGCTGGTTTAGGGTGCACGCTGCAGGGACCATGGGGAAAAAACGTACAGAGAGTACAGAGAGGCGAGATTGATGTCACTCCAGCTCGCCTCAGAAGCTGACAGCTGAGAGATTAGTGGTTAATTAAGTCAGGCGAGTTGAGTGGCATGAGGGGAACAGCCCTCCAGCCAACCCGAATTTTTCGTTTGTTCAGGAAAACAAGAAGAGTACTACTGCAACGTCTGGAAAAAAACGCTCTCTTGAAGACAGTAGATTGTAGCCAAAAGCGGCACAAATACCTCCTTGCTCCTCGCTTTTCTCATCCCCGTCGCACATCTGGAGACGCTAGATAAGAAACACGCATCGGAACAAAATGGTGATTGACGCCTGGTTCACTCTGCACATACTTAAAAACCTGTGTAAAATTTTTTATTTTGAGGTGCAAAGGGATAATAGGGGACAAGAGGAGGGCAGGAAGACGCAGGCAGAGAGGGAAGAAATAGGATTTACATGGAACATTTTTAAAATATCACGCCTCAGTAGGACCATGAACACAATTCTTGAATTTCACCACTCAGCTCCTAAGACGCTCTTCGGATTGTCTCAGGAGGAGGATGAAAAAAATAGCAAGTCCAACCATGGCGGCCACTTCGCAAACTGCTCTGGCTCTTCCCTTTGATAGCTGCATCAAAGAGAACCTTCTGCTTTCAAAGGACATCTAGATAGTCCTTCAGTAACATCAAACAGGTCTGAGGATTCACTTCAAACGCACCTGTGAGATGAAGGTTTACTTCAAGCAACTTGGATCAAATTGTTTCCAAATTGCTACATTTTTCTCTAATTTTTGAAAAAATGATAGATATTAAGATTTTTTTTACTTCCAGTCTAACATTTATTCTTTTCAGAAAAAGGTGGACATTTTGGGGGGATACGTTAAAATGCTTCTTTGAGTCGGTTGAGGATATTGACACCACTCTGTGTCTTTACAACAGCTGGTCTCCTTCCATCGTTCAAATGTTCATTCCTTTCTTGGTTAAGTCCCTGAAGTCCCTCGAGAAAAATAATAATTATAAAAAAAAAATGTATCGAGGGCCGCACAAGATAATTAACTCCTGCGCACATCTTATAATCTTATAAACACAATATAGTTATCTTCTGTGCACAAGATAAATTCAACTTTGCAAAAGCAGCCCTGTTCTTTGAAAACGACTTATATAGGCTGCATGCCTGTCGTCTTTCAGTATGCGCAGTTAATGACTCCTGCTGATGAAGATTCCATATCTACATACAAAAACTGTTTTTCTGTTTATGTTATAAGCACATGCTTACGTTTCCTGCTGCTGTGCAGTGTATTTGGAGTGGTTTTATTTTGAGGGAACGCAGCGGGAGTAAGGTTGGTCGTCATTGTGTATGTGTTCTGATTTCCAATGCTGTGTCTTTTAAACCAATGGTGTGACAGTCACATGGGTGAAAACTCTACAAGTCCTGGTCAGTCCAGTAACTGTCTTTGGTGGCTTTGTGCTTCAATAGGCAACTTTGGGATTAACAGTAAATTAAGACTTCAGGTGCTCTGTGCTTTCCCTCCTTCCATAATTCTCTTCCTCTTATCCAGAGTCAGGTCAGGGTGGCAGCAGGCCAAGAAGGGTACTCAAGACATTCATCTCCCCAGCAACGCTCTCCAGCTCATCCCAGGTCAGACGGGATGCCTATTTCTTCGAGCAAGATCTGGGTCCGCCCTGACGTCTCCTTCCTGTCGGGCACACCTGGAACACCTCCAAATGGAGGAACCCTACGACTAAATTAATCAGAACAACCACAAGTGGATCATTCTGACACAAAGGTACAGCAGCGCTACTTCAGCTCTCCCTTCACCGTGACGGACCAAAACAACACCAGCTTTACTGCTGACGCCGCAACAAACTCGCCAGTGGCCCCGGTACCGCGAGCACAATTCTAAAGGGTGTAGTATAATTGTGGCGACTATGCTTCAGAGATTGTCCCAGTGGCATTCACATGATGAATGAGGCTAGGAATGAGCGTCCTTATGTTGCAGTGAGGGAGAAAGGAGACATTTGAGCGGGCGAGGGAGCTTCAAGGCTTAGGGCCTGTGTGCGTTGATGTGTGTGTGTTTATGTGAGTGTTTGTGTGTGGGGAACAGATATATAGAGAAGTCAACGCAGAAAAAGCCCAGAAAATACAAACCGGATAATAATATTTGAGTTTTTTCCCTCTGGACATTAACACTTTCTTTTATCTACACTATAAATTCTTTTTCATCACCGCTGTTCTGTCTCCACATCTCTGTTCAATTTCTCTCTGAGTCGCTCTTGTCAATTTCAATTGACCTCCTTTGTCTATTTCCGTGCATTTGATGATTCGCGGCATCCATCACAGCTTTTGTCGCAGCGGCGGTATAATAAATTTAGACCTACCTATGACTTCAGCAATGAACCCCAGCCTCCTTTTATATTCAGACAGAATATTTAATTTGCTTTCTCCTTATCATTTATTAAAGTCAAACTGCTGCAGATGTTTTGACTGTAACTCTTAACGAGAGCTCCGCTCATAGAATCTTGTCGCTGTTACCGACTCACTTCACACTCGTGCTCTGGCATCGTCAGCCGGACAGGCTGGTCCGCCTCGGTGCTGGCTGGCTGGCGCCCTGCAGCGCTCGCAGGCCGAAGGGTTACGCGTGTCCAGTTTGAGGGAAGCATTAGGAATGAATGAGTGCAATCAGCTCAAAGCAGAGAACAGGCCGAGCCGGGTTCAGCGAATTAGCAATATCTTTTCCAGGCATTGATCAACGGGGCATTACCGTAAAGGAAGAAGAGGAGATGGAGAGAGGGAGGGATGCTGGATCAAAGAGGGAAAGGATGAAGAGTCCTGAGCACGCGTTATCTCTCTGTGGATCCTCCTTTCACTCACTAATTCTCCTTGTGGCGTTAAACATGATGAGCCGGAATAGCGGCATTCCGTCCAAGAATCGCCAAAAAAAAAAACCTGTTCCAATACAAATGCGTGCTTGATTGAAATAAGAGGCTACTCATGGGTTATAGAGCTCGAGTACACGGACGCTCAAGTGGCCCACATACATTCATAATAAACCCCCGCCCGTCTTATCCAATCAAAGCCCTCTAAAGATGATTTTGCTGTGTATTACTCAACATCGTGGTCAAGAGGCTGCATCGTCTTTGCATATTCCTGTTTCTCAACTTTTTCTCTCATCCCTGCAGAATAAAAAGCATTTTGCTGACTTCCATAGACATGAATGTTGCCACATTCAGGCAGTCCAGTATTACGGTTTCGTGTAGTTTGCATTTTATCTGTCAAAGGCATCATGAGGCGGTAATGTTCAGAACATTACTTTATAGTGAAAGCAAATTTAAGTTTAGTGGTGGACCAGCTGGAACCAATTCTGATTGGTCAACGATTTAAATTTTGTTGTTTCACTCTAAACCAGAAAGTTTTCAAACATGTTGAGTAATTTAAAAGAAGTTAAGAACAGTTAAGAAATTGAGAGCAGATTACATGTTTCATCTAATTCATATTACAATATTAATATAGCAGGATGGTCTTCTTTCGTCAGACCTGTAATTCATGACAGGTTGTAACTAGGTTAGAGAAATTAATATAAATATTTTATGCCTGCAACAGTGATTTAAATGTGCGAAGGTGAAAGGTTGCAAGTTTGGTTAGACCCACTAAATCTGCATTAACATGCAGAATTTCTGCTAAATTGCATTTCAAAACAATCCATTTAAGTTTTATTTTTCAGGCCAAGAGTAACATTCTAACTTTAACGTGTGATGTTCTGACCACCAGAAGACTCTAAAACCCTAAATGTATTATTATTATTATTATTATTATTATAGTGTCTTACATAGGAATTTTATATCAAGCCCTTTCGGACTCAAGCAACCCGCTGAGATGACATACAGGCCTCTCTCTTTAATTTAAGATGGATGCATGGATGGATCAACGGACGGATAGGGATGGATGGATGGATGCATGGATGGATGGACGGGTGGATGAATGGAGGATGGATGGAGGGATGGATGCCTGCATGGATGGATCAACGGACGGATAGGGATGGATGGATGGATGCATGGATGGATGCATGGATGGACGGATGGCTGATGGAAGTATGGATAGATGGAAAGATGGATGGATGGATGGAGGGATGAATGGATGGAAGGATGGATAGATGGATGCATGCATGGATGGATGGATGGGTGGATGGAGGGACGGATGGATGGATGGAAGGATGGATGCATGCATGCATGCATGGATGGATGAACGGATGGAATGATGGATGGAAGGATTCTGTCAAAAATATGATAACCTACTACAAGTATTATTATTACTATTTATGCTGCTTCTTCTTAATCACAATCATATTCCACATCTAAATTGAAAATTCTGACAGACACCTGACGCAAACTTCACAACGTGGTTCCCTGTTTCCAACAGCACCTCCATGCAGCAACGAGAGTGTCGAAATTACAGTGTTAAACATTTCTTAGTTGATTTAACCCTTTGTGATTTAAATAATGTTCAGTGTTGGAGTTATTTGCCAGAGCAGATGTCATCAGTGTTGATCCAACCCCACAAAGAGGTAATTAAGCTCCACCCACACTCAAAAAAAAGAAGTCTGGGAGAAACGCTGATTAAAAGCGTTGAGAGTCAGGCTGCCTAGCTGCCTAACAGAAAGTAACTACTTTTATAACCACTGATCTCTGAGTGAAGAAACTCTCCATCACGTTACAGGTCCGTTATGTAACAGGGTGCAGTTTGGGGAAGTGTCCCTTACTTGTGGAATAGGTATCTGATTGGCCTTGATACGACAGAAATCCACCTGATAGCGTTAACCCTGCTATGTTTAATCTTGAATATCAATATCTTAATTACATCTAAACATCATCGCAACTGCCGTCTCCACCGCAGACTATTTTCTAATTCAACGCAATAACTCAAAAACCATTTCATGGATCATTTTCCAATTTTCTACCCACATAGACTTTAGTGCGAGGAAGAAGTGGAGTAATTTTAGCGTTATCTCTCAGACAGTTTGGGCCATAATTTCTCCACCGTTGGTCCAATTTAGTCCAAATTTGTTGCATATGAATCGACTCAAGGAGCGATACCTTGTATTTATCATATTTTACTCTAAAAGTTCCCATTTTTACTAATTTTCTATGAAAAATCTGGTGGATTTCTTGTTAAACGCAGGAGTTTTTCAGGGATATGTACATCTAGACCTCACATACTGACTTAAAGTTCATATTCTCTGTAGTATATATATTAATATTTCAGCGATGCACTGACGGTGTTAACTAATAGACTCCTCACATTGGTGGTGTGTAAATTTAACACTAAAGTGTATTGATTGGTGTTAAATATCAACAACTGGAAGAGTCGCTTCAACCTTGTCTTATTGTGAATTATTTAACACTTTATAAAGTGTTTTAACTAATGTAGTTCAGCACCCCAAGACGATTTTTTGATGTCCAGAATGAAGAAACCAAACACTTTGGCTGCGGCCTTCAGATAATGTGTTTTATATGTTATAAAGCTGTGACAGCTAAATATTATTTACTTTATAGGAGTAACAGCTAAACTGTAAGTGTGGGAACCACTAAGAGAAAAGTACAGGGTAGTGAATCACCGCTGTCACTTCGCTGAATGGTCACTGAGCGAGACACCTGTCCTGTAGCTCCTCCTGACCTTTAAGTGAGGAGGATTTTTTTCTACAGGGATCAATAAACTCCCACGTGGTTTAAAAGCATTAGATTAACCTGATAGGGAGCCAGGGCGTCCTCATGGGAAATTCTAATTTATGGGACACTCACCCACTTGCTCATCTGCTGCAGTCGCTTCGCAGTAACCCGATAGGCGCCACACTGAGAACCGAGAGACTCATTACTTAATCCATTCTCTCTTTCTCCCTCTCCTGACTCTGTCGCTTTCACTTAGTGGCTCTCGGTTACACACCAGGCAGATAATGCATGTGCACATGCATTAAACTCCTCTAAACCACTAGACCTCATTCGCCACCGGATGCACAGAGGGCACACGAATAAAGTACGGCGGCATACAGACGCTGAAACACAGCAGGCAGGACCGGCCCTGTGGAGAATGGGCTGTATTCTAAGGAGGGCGCCCACATATATCACAGCACGTTTATTGGCTCCATAGATTGTCTTGAGTTCATCAGGCTCCTGTAGAGGAGGAGGAGGAAGAAGAGGAGGAGGAAGAGGAAGTGCAGAGACTGAATATAGATTCACTTTACCACTGTCTGCTGAGCGGGCCCATCAGCTCCATCAGCCCAGACCCTATTAGAGGCCATGATGGAGTGTGACAGAGAGTCTAAGTGTTTGCATGTGCATTGTAAGAGAGCCGGGGGCGGGTGTAGGGGTATAGGTAGCATAGTGCACCAGACTGAAGATACCTTAGAGCTGCTGCACATCTTATACACATTTGTTCACAGTTTAAAATCCTGTTTTCGTGTTAAATAATGGCGAACGTGGTTGACAGAATTATTCTGTTGGAAAAAATGTCAACAACTTTATATATTTGCGATTCGACACCATTTTTTTAACAGACGTTTTCCTCTAAAATTATCATCACCACACTGTTCAAGTTGCTAATGCTTAATACTTGCTTCATTTACATCGAATCTCATTTAATTTCACTGAAAATTCACTCCAAACATTGATTCGCACTGAAAGCTTCAATATGCCACACGCTATTTAACTGAATGTTTCTGCAAATTCTACCCATAAGACGCTCATTATGGTGTGTACTTAGCAGGATTAAAAACAAGACTATTTCAGTGAAAGCAACATCTAAATAATGCAAATGTATTTTCTCTAACATCATAGAATCCTGTGCTCTGACTCATTCAGCAATTTTCTGTAATCGCTTATCCGTTGTAAGCTGGTGCAGGGGGGCTGGAGTCGAGCCCAGCTGACATGAGGCAAGAGGTTGCCTCATGTCCAGGATACACCCTGGACCAACAACCATTCAGTCATTCAGAGAGGAAACCCATGCAGACATGAGAACATGTCTGCATGTTTGTTTCGATGAGCTCCTTAAAGGGAACAAAGATCCCTACGAAAAGGAGAAACAAAGTTTGGGAATCACTGTCTGGAAAAATAACCGAGCGTGATGGTAAAGCATGGAGATCGGACTCGTGCAACCATTCAGATTTAAAAACCGGAGAGATCAGCGCAGTTCAACGGGGGACTACATCTTGGTGGACAACAGACCACCTCTTCTTCCTCTTCCTCTTCCCATTCTTTCAGCTGTTCCCTTTAGGGTTTGCCACAGTGGATTAACTATTTCCAACTTGCCCTGTCCTCCTGCCTGGCAGCCTCATCTCCAGCATCCTTTCCTCCGCTCCACATGTCCAAACCATCTCAATCTGTCCTCTCTGACTTTGTCTCCAAGACATATAACCTGGGCTGTTCCTCTGATGGGCCCCTTCCTAATCCTGTCCATCTTCCTCACTTCCAAAGGACATCTAAACATCTTCAGCTCTACCCCTTGTCTTCTGGTCAGAGCCACCGTCTCTGACCCGTCCAGCAGAGCTGTCCTCACCACCTTTCCCTTCCCTCCTGCTGCTACTCTTCTGTCACAGATAACTCCTGACACTCTTCTCCACCCACTCCACCCTGCTTACACTCTCTTCTTCACCTCTTTTCCACATTCCTCGTTGATCTGAACAGTTGACCCCAACTACTTAAACTCCTGCACCTTTTTTTGAATCCTTTCTGGAAAAGTAAGACGTAAGATATGAGATATAAGACATTTTATTTTTCATTGTAGTCACTACAAAGGAATTTAGTTTGGTGACTCTCCAACGACAAAAGTGCACAATATAAAGTTTTTTTTCCCTAACTAACATTATAAAAAATATACATTTGTTTATTTTCCATTTATTATGCACTAAAAAAAAACTGTTATGAATACTATGTTCAATTTATTCAAACAGATGCCTCCAAATGATACACAACGCACCTTTAAGTAAAGAATCATATAACTGCTTTCACTTCCCAGCTCTGCTGTGTCTTCAGCAAAGAGAGAGCAGAAGGAGGGAGACAAGGGGAGAAGGCTTGAATAATAGGTGAAGATGATTCGCACACAATTCACCTGATCACATTACACCCTTATGGACAGAAAGTCGCAGGGGGGATTGGGGAGGGACAGCATTTGGCGACAGTGGAGAGAATAAATGAGTTTAAGACACAAAAGAAAAAAGAAATAATAAATCCCTTTTCCTGAAGGGTATAAAACTGAAAATCAAGGATGGAAGCCCTGACACCAAAGGTGTGTGTGTGTGTGAGAGTGAGTGAGTGAGTGAGTGAGTGAGTGAGAGAGAGATATGTATGTGTGGTATGTGAGGAATCAAGTTACAGAAAAAGAAGGAAGGTCACTACATGGAGAAAAGGCGCTCTGGCTACTGGCTGTCAGTGGACGGAGAAAGAGAGAGAGATAACCTGAGGGAAGCGGGGTTGAGCGACTGCCAGCTGGGTACCCAGCGAGAAACATGAGCAGGGGCGAGTGTGTCTACAAGCATCTAGTGCTGAGAGGACGATCAAGCAGCAGGGACAGGAAGGAGTCAAAGAGTGTGTAAGGGCATGCGAGGGCTATGTATGCGTGTTATCCGGGGCTTGGCTTTGAGTGAGGGGTTGGGAATGACACTGAATGCCTCTGCCGGACTGCTAGAGGTCACGTTAGTAAATGCCAACCGCAATGCTAATAGTAGTAGCGGTGCCGTAATATCAAAGTTATGTGAAAATAGACCAGGCCTTAGATGAACGGCTCCAGTGGAAGTGCAGCGGAAAGCCTGGAGGAATAGCTAATATATCATTTTAATTTGGTTTTATCTTCAGTGGCCAGGCCATGCAGTCTGTGTCCTGGTCACTTATTTTCTCGTATTTGTTTTATTTGTGGGGGACCACACAGAATATTAAAAGGTAAATGTGTGCCAGACATCGGTCAAAGAGAATTTTCATCTGGCAGGATAACCTATTAAAACATCCTCCAGACACTGGCACAAGCCACAAGCTTGTGAGGGATATTAATATTCTCCGAGGGGGCATCCTACTGATTCTGCATGACAGGCATATTGACAGCGGGCTTTTAATAAAATGTCATGTGTGAAGATGGATTGGCAGGAAATTGAGCATCTGGCCTCGGTAAAGTATAAAGATGACACAAAGATTACAACCTTTGAATTATTCGGCCACTAGATATCTCCAGGAAATGTAAAAAAACTCTCAACATTACGATTGTCAATATTGATCCACCACGAAAGAACGTTACAGCGTTCCCATCACCCATGATTGTACTTCCAATTCAATGTTAAACTAAAGTCAGTATTCTATCATACACTGATCCTGTTTAGCATTATTAACACTGACTTGTGGAAGCATGGACTCAACAAGACCTCTGAAGGTCTGCATCCGGTACCAACATGCTAGCAGCAGATTGTTTGAGTTGCCCGTGTGGATTCTCATTCATCAAGCTCATGGGAATCCATGTGGGTCGAATCCAAAGCAGCCTGGACTCACAAACTTCACAAAATTCACAAACCTGGATTCACGTCATGCTAACGGCTCAACGAAACGTCTTCAAGCCAAAACATCCTTTACGAAGGTGGAGATTCCATGGATCAAACTTGTTTGTCTAACCCATCCCATCAATGCTTGAGATCTGGGGAATTTAGAGTCCAAATCAGAACCTTGAAATTGTTGTGGGTTCCTGAAATCCTCCCTGAACCAATTTTGCCGTGCAGCAGGGAGCATCATCCTGCTGAAAGAGGCCTCTGCCTCCAGGGAATATCGCTTCTACGAAGTTTGTCGTCAACTATGTTTAGGAGGGTGGTGACTGTAAATAATGACCCGAGGGTTGCCCAGCAGAACACTGCACAAAGCATCTTCTTCAGAGGATACCTTCTTCCATTGCTCTAATCCAATTCTGATGCTGACTTTCCTCTTTGTAGGAGCTGTGGGCAGGAGACAGGTGTCGGCGCCGACACTCTGGCCATTCTGTGCAGACCCATAATCAGTCAGTTTCAACACCTTTCTATCAGAACCAGCATGAAGGATTTTTAGCAATTTGTGCTACAGTATCCCTTCTGTGGGATAAGACAACACATATGGATCAGTGGACGCCCATTGTCCTGTCCCAGCTTCACCCGTTGCCCCTCCTTTGGTCACCCTGTTAGGTACTGCCCACTGAAGACGCGCGGTCTCGAGATGTTCCGGCCCAGTCAGCCAGCCATCCAAATTGATCAAAGTCACTCCTTTATGCTTGTCCATTTTTTCTCCTTCCATCACATCAACTTCAGGACAAATGTCAACTTGCTGCCACCGACTGACAGGCGCCACAGTAACGACATAATCACATATTCTATTCTATATTCTGATATTCTAACTTCACCTGTCGGCGTATTAGCCTGTTTGCAATGTGACTTTTCAGCATTCTGATTATGGCGTTAACTTCAGGGCCCCGTCGCCAGCGCTAGATTCAGTCTGTCAAACTATTTTGCATTTTCAACATATCCTGACATCAGATGATGGCTTTTTTTCCCTTCTTTTTTCAGCAACCTGCCCCGACGCACCTGCTCTGCAGAGGAATGGAGCCGCACACAGATGGCTGTATCAACAGAAGCGTGGGACGGCGGCGTGGCAGGCATTGAACTTAATATGTTTAATGGTGTGTATAATGTAAAGGAAATGAGGACTGAAATGAGCGGCAGACTGGAATGAGTCAGGGCCCGCTGTTGTGTGAAGGAGCCCAGCCTGGCGAGGTTCTAATCTAGAGCGGCGACTCGGGTTGAGCAGGCAAAAGAAACTCAACGCCTATTTTTCACCCGGCATCTGCATGTTTCGTGCGGAGGAAGGCTGTTTGCTTAGCGTGCTGTAGGTGAGTGCTCGGTGTAGCAGGCCAGCTGACAGGAAGTGCAGCGGGCTATACATCATAGACGGCGAGGTGTGACTGCGGCTTGTAAAGGTTTGTGTCGATGATGCAGTTTCCACCAATCAAGGTGCAAAAAAAGACATTTCGGGAGCAACCGAAGGAAGCTTTAACTATCGTCCTCTTCCTCGCTCCGCTTGTTTCTCATTCATCAGAGGTGATGAGGGTGGATACAGGCGAGCACTGCGGTGCACTCCCACAACTGGCATCATTAAATAAGAGTCCAACACCAGAGCTCATGAGTAATTCATGATCCTCCAC
This sequence comes from Lophius piscatorius, assembly GCA_009660295.1. Taxonomy (NCBI): domain Eukaryota; kingdom Metazoa; phylum Chordata; class Actinopteri; order Lophiiformes; family Lophiidae; genus Lophius; species Lophius piscatorius. Next base: position 19,528 of record VRLP01002326.1, on the reverse strand, counting down.
ACGTTCTTTATTCACCAGGAAGCACAATGGAAGGCTTTATCTGGGGCACCCATACCTTACTTTCTGTCACACATGCAACACACACTGGTTCATTTTCCACCTGAGGATGAAGGTACGACCTCGCCAATAAGCAAGAAATAATCACAGAGGATGATCCAGAAGAGCTTCCACGTTATTCCTAATGCACCATGCTTGGTGCTTAAACTGAGAGAAATCATTAAAAATGATGATTTCTTTTTTTTTACACATAATTTTTTCACAATGACCACAGAGTCTGGAGATCGTATTAATCAAATTAATGGAAATGCCAGAAATTATTCAGATTAGAGGTTCTCATTTTTGATTTTTTCGATTGATTTCGATTAATGCTCCTTTAGAAGAGGGATGATGAATACAAGATTAACGTCAGGAAACTGGAAAGTATTCCCACAACATCATTGTGCTTTAAGAACCGGTTCTGAGTCCGGATAAATGGGCAGGGTTTTATCAGAAAGGGCATCCCGCGTAAGGCCTGTGTTAAATCATTACGTGGAACAGGAAACTGATTTCCAAGCCGGGTCCTTTGGGGCTCAGGTTAACAAACACCGTCACTGTACTGTCAGCCAGCAGGGTACCGTCGGTAACCATGGATGGAGACAGACGATCCGCTGTGGCAACCCCGAAAAGAACCGCCAAAAGACAAAGAAGAATAGATTTCTTTCAGCTCAGAGCAAACCTGTGGGGCCAAGTTTACTCATTATGGTTGGATAAATTCCATTAAGTAGAGTAATTATGTCTCCGAAAAGTCGGGGATATTATGGAGACTCTAGGTGTCAACGCAATAACGCGATAGATATTTCATGGATCCTTTTCAGCGAGGAAGATTTAGTCCAAATTTGGTGCATATGTACCGACTTAAGGAGGTCTAGCTTGTGTACATAGTGCTTTATTCTACTACTTTACTTCTAAAAATTCATATTTTACTCACTAGAGGAGGGAAAAACCCTTTTTTTCGGAAATAATTCCCGAAAGTTTGTTTGATTTAATCCAAATTTGATGGATATGAATAGACTCGAGGATATATATATATATATATATTCGTTTAATTGCCAGCTGCAATACTATGATTTTAATGTATTCTTATGTGTCTCTTTTTAAATGTGTCATGCATCATGGTCTATGAAGAACGATATTTCGCTCCCATGTATGCCTGAGTGAGATTCTGATTCTTAAATATATGTCATATATCCTTCTAATAGTTCACATTTTACTCACTAAGGAGCTATTTGTATGAAAACGCTGTTTTGGAGACATAACGTCACATTTCATTTATCACTGATATGAAGAAAGGATGAAGAGGAGTTCATTTTCTGAAAAACAGCTCATAATAAAAACATATGGGGAAAAACGCAGTGTTGTGAAATGATTAAATATTAGTGAAATAATTAAGCAATCCAGAAATAGTTTACATTAAAATGCTCTGTAACAAATCCCAGCTTAACCCCAATACCCTTGAGTTTAAAAAAAAAAAAAAAAAAAAATGGGGGACATAGATCTTTTTAATGATGCTGATACAGCGGCATACATGAGGGGTGCTTTGAACCCCCCCTAGTGTCTGGGATTATCTCTATCACTCATTCATCTCAGGCTCAGGCGATCAGAGCGCCGTAGTCTGAGAGGGGAAAAAAAAGAAACCGTTGTTAGAAAGCCTTTTCATCTCGTGGCAAACTTACACTACATAATATTTTATGACCTCATTTTACACCGTATATCTCGGGCAATTTCGGGGTCCTGTGTTGAAAGTGCTTGAAACATTCTGTCGAGCGTTTTTGAGGCGAAATGTGCTGTGACCGATGTGGAAGTGAAATGATTTGCCTTCTTCTCCGCATTAAAGGCTTGAAATTATTTTTAGGGGGGGTAAAACGGAGCTTTTTTATTTTATGCATAACGTTCAACAAAGAAAAAGAACAAAGCAATCACTGTTGTTTCTCTCTGGATGTCGCATATTTCCCCGCACACATGCATCTAATCTCTTACCTCACTCTATAATTACTGATACAGACAGTCTATGCATGCGGCGATGAGTTCAAAGGTCAACTAGATGCTCTCGAAGACCGGCAAACAAGTGAAATCCAGGTCGCACGGCGGAGGCTGAGCTCCTAAACTGCATAAGGAATGAGAAAATGTCTCCTTCCAGCGCCGTCTTTCCTTCTCTCTCCCAACTGCATTGTCATCGTCAAAGCCGTTACGCTCCAGTTGGCCTGGACAAAAGCGAGCAAAGTTGCCAGAGGGTTTCCCTGCTATGATCTCGGTGGTGTTAGTCAGGGTTGATAGAGGGCCCATTAGGGCGCTGAATGGGCAGCCATTAAGAGGACACCCACACTAGTGAGGGAGCCCCGGGGCCAAACGGCCCTCATACGAAACCTGATAGGCACCTGACTGCCGGAGCTGCCCGCTCCTCACAGGCTGGATTATAAAAGAGGGAAGCAACGCCACAGCTGGGGCAACAGGAAAGCGAGGCGGTGATGGCAACAAACACCTGGATTCGCCAGCGTGAATCTTGTGTTCCTCACAAGCAGCGACTCGATGGGCGAGTTATCTCCGGCACGGTTGTTTGTGGGGCGTTAGTAAATAGAAGAGGGAATCGGATCTGCAGGCGGCACCGATCCCTGCAGGGAATGTCGGGTTTAGCTTTCACAAAGATTGCTGCAAGTGCAGACTCTCACAGGAGAAAATGGTTGGTTGTTACATTTACTTGAGTGCTACGTGTATTTTTTTATGAAACCATTTCACGTCTGCAGGAAAGACAGGGTTACACCAGGTGGGACTTTAAATTAAACAACTTAACTTATAATAACAAGATTAAATCAAGTTTCCATGTATTTTTTTTGTCTATCCTTGTTGTTAAACTTAAATTCCTGTTGCTACACAATGTGTGCACTCCGAAGGTTTTCATTGGATTCATTTAATTAAACTGTGGGAAATATATAAGCCGGATTAATTGCGGTTTTCTTTCAGCATCGATTAATTCTGTTGGAACAACTTAATTTGTTTGTGTTGGATAAATTTCATTTCTTAGGGTAATTAGATTTCCTGGAACGCCGCCGCTGTGGGGATCCTTCGTGTCAACATAATACCTCAAAAAACGATTGCATGGATTATTTTCCACATAGACCTTAGTGTGAGGAACAACTGGAGTGATTTTGGGAAAGTTTGGTTCCATATTTCCTACACCAGGGGGAGCTTTATCTCAAAAATTGTCAGTCAATTCAAAAGCACCAATTTTGGACAAAACCATGGCCTAATATGTCATATTTTACTCCAAAAGTTCACATATTACTCACTAGAGGGAGCTTTTTTATGAAAAACACTGTTTTCCAGACATACCTCAAAAGCTTTCAAAGATCATTTTATCAAACTTTAGACCTGCAGGGTTCTTAGTTTGAGCAAGAACCAAATTGTTCAACATGAAATACATTGTTTTATGTTCATAACTCAAAAACGATCTCATGGATCATTATGAAATAATATACCAACATAAAAATCAGTCCAGAAGAACTGGACTGATTTTGGACACCAGGGGGAGTTTTATCGAAAAAAGTTTTTGAGCTATAAATTTTCAGGCATTGGTCCAATTAACCCAAATTTGTTGCACGTAAGACTTTCATGTGTATATCAAATTTTAGACGCATACTAATCCAATAATTTACTCAATTTAGGGAGATTTTTTTTCCTTTAACTAAATTACTGTGGTGATAATATCACATTTTATTTGAAGGTTTCAATCTGGGGAATTATTTGTACAACGAAGGGGATTGGGGACTTTTCGGGGATATACCCTTGCTGTCGGGGACGAAAGAGTAGGTCTAGTTCTTTTTTAAGTTCAGAAGTCTCTCACTACTCAAGGCTCCACAAAGACGAGTGAAGCCTTGAGTCAAACCCGGCCTGATTGATTTCAGTCCAAGCCTCGTTTGAGAAAAAGCTGGCAGGAAGCCTGACACTTATTTATTATACATAGAAAACCATTAAAACAATCATCGATCATTATTGAGTCATCACTTTGCATCAAAGTTTCAGCAACACAATGAGATTGGGAAATGTTTCCGAATCATCCTAAGCCAGAGAAACCAGGAAAGAACAGATTGTCCAAACCCCGATTAACAGGCAACACTAAAACTCTTTTCCCTCACTTTTCTTTTCTTTTCTTATTATTCTCTGTAAACACATGAAGCCAAAAGATGAACTGAATACGCAAAACCAATGAGACAAAGTCAGACTGAGGACCTGTCTATTGTCTTAAAACTAATTAGTAACTAAGTTTTAAAACAATTAAAAGCTGTATTGCATTTTCTGAGAAATCATATTTTTTATTCTTTTTTTTTCTCCATCCAAGGTAAATCAGTCCGGTCTGATGAATCTGTAAACTGCATAGAACATCTTAATGTATACGTTGGACCTCTTTTAAATACTACTTGAAGCCCTTTGAAATATATTGGAGTCATGGCTGCTGTGATTTTTTCACTAGCTGTGGTTTGTGCCTGTGTGATATTTTAATGCTTCCCTGAAACAATCAGTTAAAATTTTTTTAAATTATTACTGTTTTCACATATGTATGCAATAAGTGACCGCAGCAGGGTTTACCATCTGACGGCGGATATTACAGGTAAGGCGATCTCCATGGAAGCAGCTGGGCCGCGTTAGCTGCACAATGTGACCAGATTTCATGATTGGTAGGAAAATAAAGTGAAATGAAATTAAAGCAGAGCAAAGTTTGCTTAATGGATGATTTCATTTCTACGTCAAATATTATGTATCAACAACTGTACTATACTTACAGTAACATGGAGGATGGATTTTTTTTTTTCCAACTACCAATAAGGCATCATTTATAAGGGACTCTTAAGTTGTCATTTATAACAATCAAAGGATTGTTATAAATGATTTATTAATGATTTATAGATCTCTTACAAGCTACTTGTGAAGAGTTGAGTTTCAGGATTCTGCACTCTTAAAGAATGGTGATACAATTTGGGAGCTAAGCTGATTCAGTTTCTGCCAGAGAAGTGGATGAGAGGATTGATAACACTATTATTGTACGCACCCACAGGTAGCAGCAACTTAGCTTAGCTTTGCATCAATAACCTTTTAATGTTCTGCTCAGCTGTTTGGTTGAGCACATTTTGAGCACTCCATTTTTATTGAACAACGTGACTGAACTTGTTTATTATATGACCCAGTGGTAGCATGTGTATGCTAAAGCGTAGGGGGCCACGGATGGATCCCTGGGGGACACCACAGGTTACAGGGGCGACTGAGGACGAGGCCTTAACCGTGTCTATTGAGAAAGTCCTATTTGTGTCGACGTCACTTTATAACGGAGGTAGTAACAGTCAGCTAATATAATAAAAATTGACTATTTTCTATGAAATAAATAATATATTATATATATATAATATAATTTAAAAGTAAAAATTAAAGGGTGACATCAAAGGGTTAAGGCAGTAGCAGTTAGCCTGGCAAAAAAATTATACTAATGCTACTAATTAGTATGCCGGATCTAAAATCTTAATAATCAACTATAAAATAATGAATAACATTCATAATTTGCTGTTTAAACGGAAGCTTATGATTCAAACTACTAAAACAAGAGACAATGTAGTATTTCCAGATTATCGTTTTTCCGATAAGACCCCAGATCCTGGATGCGGAACCACAGGTTTTCCCGGTGTGACACATAAGCAATTCGATTTTGTCGCACCAAATCCGCCCAGACTAGACAGCACTGTGGAAAAAAAGTGGCGGAACACGACTGATGAGAATCTTCTCAAACATCAGGAAGTGGGAGTGAGAGAACAATGCCGGATGAGGCGTTTAATGCGAACTAGTGAGCCGGTTGGACTGGCTTGAATAAAAACATTTGTCTGTCCCAGCCGTCCGGGAATGGGAGCTGCGTTTTTTTTCTCTCAGAGAAACACTGAGCGTTCTTCCAAGTCAGCGCTGGAGCCAAAGACATCTTTCCCATCATTTGGGTGAGATTAAATTGATTTACGACCTTGAAACTTGACTGTTGGATGTGAGAGACTCCCTTGTTCTCAAAGCTGTGGCTGAAAACACAACAATCATCTGACTGATGACATCTGAGATTGGGTGAGACCTAAAAAATGATTCATGGCCATAAAAAAATCAGTCCATTAGAATTAAAGAAAGTCAGACAGTCTGCTTTGATACGCTCTTATAATAATACACATAAATAACGACTGTGGTCTAGATGCCATAAACTGATTTGCTTGTTATTATGGAAATTGATTTTAAGTATTTACTCTGCAGTTGCACTCCCATAACTCCTGAGATAAAATCTAACCTGTGATTGAATTAAATTGCTTTTATAAGCAGTAGAATAAATTATGATAAAATACATATTTTTATCTGTTCTAGGTATTCGGCGGGATACGACCAGATCATGACGTTTACTTCTAGACAGCAGAAACTGAAAACACAAAATCGACAAAATGTCGTAATATTTGTAATAAACAGTTTATTACACATCTAAATGGCGTGGACCAACTTTGAACATGTAGTAACTATGGTGACATACATCATATTTAACTTGTGAAGTAACATAATTCTCATTTTCAGCTTGTTTTTCTGTCTTTAATGGAAGTTTTTAAACCCATTTAACAATCCCAGTACATTAATTGCAGGTCGGTATTACATTTATTCTATTATTAGCGTTTTCTGAGCAAATTATATCAATATAAAACATGTTAGGGAAAATGTTGTTGCTTTTTTTTTGTCATTGCTGTGTTGTTAAAAAAGTTGAATTCAAAGCAACTGGACTTCTGTTTTAAACCAGAAGGGGTTTAATTTCTCAGAGGAGGCTACAGAGGCTTCCAAGAGTTGCTGCAGATTCTTCTTTAGAGGATTACCAACACCTGGATGAATGAGAAACTTCACAAACATCCTGTTTTTGGTCAATTTAGGAATCTAAGTGAAACCTCTGCTGTACTGTTGATCAGTTTTGGACCTTCAGCACCCTTCATCCTTCACCGCCTTGACGCAAAGTTTGTGTGTATTTTGGTGCAGGACAGGAACTAGCTGGAACTCACGCTTAGACTAGAGGGGTGTGACTGAAGTGAAAAGATAAAGCTGTGGGAAGTAAAAAAAACAAAAAAAACAATGAGCTGAAAGATGATAAAACACTACAGGGAGCTGAGAGGAGCTGCAGAAACATTTGATTATTACCTCAACAAGTGAGAGTCGGAGAAGGTTATGTGATTAATGCCAATGTGAGTGTAAGTGTGTGTGTGCGCGTGCATGTATGTGTGGGTGGGTGTGTGTCTGTCTGTCTGTGTGTTGGTGCGTGTGTATATGTTTTTGGGTGGGTGAGTGTTTTGTGTGTGTGAATGTGCGTGTGTGTGTGTGCGCATGTGTGGTTGTGTGTGTTTGTGACTGTTTGTTTGTTTGTGTGTGTGTGTTTGTATGTGTGAGTGTGTGCACGTGTGTTTTTGGGTGGGTGGGTGTTTGTTTGTGTGTGAGTGTCTGTGGGTGTGCCAGTATGTTTTGGTTTGTGTGTGAGTGTGTGTGTCTGTGTGTGTGTACATGTGTGGTTGTGTGTGTTTGTGACTGTTTGTTTGTTTGTGTGTGAGTGTTTGTATGTGTGAGTGTGTGCATGTGTGTTTTTGGGTGGGTGGATGTTTGTGTGTGTGTGTGAGTGTCTGTATCAGTATGTTTTCGTGTGTGTGTGTATACATGTGTGTACACTTGTGGTTGTGTATGTTTGTGAGTGGGTATGTTTGCATGTGTGCATGTGAGAGTGTGTTTGTGTGTGGGTGCATGTGTTTGTGAGTGTTTGAGAGTGTATATGTGTGCGTGTGTGTGTGTGTGTGTATGTGTATGTGTGTGTATGGGTCTGTGTGTTTGAGAGTGTGTGTGTGTTTTTGTGTGTGTAATTGTGTGTGTATGAGTGTATGTGTGTGTATGTGTCTGTGTGTGTATGAGTGTATGTGTGAGTGTGTGTTTATGAGTGTGTGTGTGTATGTTACTGTGTTTGTGAGAGTGTGTGTTTGTTTGTGTGTGTGAGTGTTTGAGTGTTTTTGTGTGTGTGTGTGCGTGTGTGTATGAGTGTGTGTGCGAGTGTGTGTGTGTATGAGTGTATATGTGTGTGTGTGCGTGTGTGAGTGAGTGTATGTGTGTGTGTTTGTGTGTATGAGTGTATATGTGTGTGTGTGTGTGTGTGTGTGTGTGTGTATGAGTGTATATGTGTGTGTGTGGGTGACTCAGAACATTTTGAATGGATTTCAGTGAGAGGTTGGGTTCTGGTAAGGAGAACAGGTACTTAGATTCTGAGGCTTAACTGGACACAGTGGAATATGTTGAGTATTATTTTTCATGCATCCTTCTCTCCCTCTAATTGGTTTGGCCATGTTGTTTCTCCTGTAGTCAAAGTGTTTCCAGTGGGAAACACTTTGACTACAGGAGTCCCGATCACAATGCCAAACTATTAGAATCGGAGCAGGTGGGTCATCATAGCGCCGCCATAGTAGGATCTGTAAATGCATCTGAGAGGCTTCTAGTTGTTTGCGGCTTCTCCACAAACCTTTATAGATTAAACACTGGGGTGGTTCTCAGTAATAAAATATGCTTATAGCAGCTTAGAAAAAGAAAACTATTTGCGACTTGGTGAAGATAAGCACCTTATAAAAAAACTCTAGTGAGTAAAAGATTAACAGTTAGGGTAAAATGTGATACATTCTCCTTGAATCAATTCATATTCACCAAATTTGGACTGAACTGGACCAACATTTGGGATATTATGGCCCGAAAATCCTTTGTAGATAAAGGTCCCCCTGGTGGCAGAAATATGCAACCAGGTCCAAAAAAAAATGATCCACTTCTTCCTCACACTAAGGTCTATGTGGGTTTTAAATAAAAAAATTAAAAAAACGATCCATGAAATATTTTTTGAGTAATCACACAAACATGACGGATCTGCCGCGGCGGCGGCGACTTCATAATTATAATTATGGTCTGCAGAATCTCCTCTTGAGTTTAACAGAATCTCACAGGTGCGCCACCGCGCATGCAAAGAATCATTTAAACTTTGCATGTGCTGAAGTGGAAACCCGCAGATAACAAAGACACTATTTTCCTTTCTGGCGCTGATTCTGTTTCCATGCAGCAGACTTTGAACTCTTTACAGCTAGAGAAGCGTTTAGAAGATAAAAGTTTGTGCAAATGACACATTCATGAGAGCCTTTCAAAAAGAACTAACTTTTACCGCAGACGATATTAAACGACTGTATCTTACAGGCCTTCAGTTCAGTTCTTCAGTTTAGTATTCTGCACTCATCCTGAACAGCGACGCGGGTTTAAAGTGTGATGATTGTTCACTCTCTCTCTTCCAACCTTGAGCTTCTTCAAGGAGGGTCATGAATAATGACCCGTCAGAGCGCCAAGGCCGTTCAAGCCAGCGTTTTCTGACATTACGCATTCTCCCTGTCACTTGAATCATAGCATCTCATCATCCTCCTCCTCCTCTCTGTCTCAAATGGACCCCCGGTCCATCTTCACAGACCGCCCCCCTCCCCACACCCAACCCCCCGGCACCAAAAGGAAACCTGGGAACTCTTCTGCGTACCTTTTGTATCTCCCTCTCTCTCCTCCGGCCACTCTCTGTTTTTCACACTCCTGCTCATTCACATTCACTCTACAACTTTCCTTTTACAGCGGGAATTCTCTAAAGCAAGGGAAACTAGGCCATTAGGCTGCAGAACAGCTTCTCCTTTGCTTCAAGTATCCTTTTGCATCTAATTCCCTTTTTCTCCGCTCTGGCTTTTTTCCCCACTTTGTCAGCCTTTCTCCTGCCCCGTCTCATTCCGTCTTTTTTTCCCCTTCTGCTGCCTGCGGTATCCCTTTGTCTTCGCCACCATTTATTGTAATATTTATCACACGACATTTTTCTCTCTCTCTTTCTCTGCCTTGCTGCTCTTATATGCCTTCGGGTACGACTGTGTCCTACCTCCAACTTCTCTTTTTTGTTCCGTTTTGTCTCCAATCTTCCACAATCCAGGCTCCCACAGACATGAATAGACATAATCAAACTTTCACGCTAATTCTGTAGGCCGGGAAAAAAGTCTTTCTAGGCACGTCTGCTCCTGCTCACATTTCTTTTTCACTATGGAACAGTTTAATGACATTTTGGGAAACCATTTACAAATGATTCCGTTTGTAAAAAAAGGGTAAAGTTACAGGAAAAGAAATAGAAATTCTCTTAAAAACTCTGGACTTGCTTTAAATATACTATGCCCCCGAAAGGCAGCCCACTGCAGATCCTTCATGTTAATGCAATAACTGAACAACTATTCCATGGATCATTTACAAATTTTTATACCGACGTAAACCTTAGTGCCTTCCTCGCACGAGTGGATTGATTGTGAGAGAGGTTGGTTGTACATTTCAGACTCCAGAAGCAGCTTTTACTCGGAAAGGCCATAATTTCTTGACCATTGGTCCGATTTTGTCCCAATTTGATGCATATGAATCAACTCGAGGAGATCTATCAAGAATATATCATATTATATATCATAACCTACTCTAAGAGTTCATATTTTACTCACTAGGGTTAGCTGTTTATGAAAAATGAAAAGCTTTCTAACTGTTGCTTTGGTTCAGTCCATATTTGGGGCATTTGAATTCAACACTAGAGATCTTTCTTGCATATATCGTATCATATTTTACTCTAACACTTCACATTTTACTCACTAGGGGGAGCTCTTTTTAAAATAAAACATAATTTTTCGGATATAACTCCACATTTAATTTAAGAATTTCAATCAATACTGTTACTGCTGCTGCTACCCATACTGCTTTGCACTCGACCCATCGCCGATCCCCGCAGATGGCTGGGCCCGGCCACCAGACGCTCCCCAAAGATCTCCTCTCCCAGGTCTGACTCCAGAAGTGTTCCCGGTGTCTCTATTCCGGTCAAGGTATCAAAAATAATTTGTATCGGTGCCGGTTCATTGGGTTCTTTGAATCACTCTTGGTCTGACCACGCCCCTGAAATCCCTTTGCCTTGGGAGACCCTAGCAGCGGCTGGATGGACTTCAATCGGGGTACTGCTTGTACGATGCAAGTGATTAGGGGCTTTTTGGGGAGATTCCCTTGCCGTCAGGGACGACAGCGTGGGCCCAGTTGTCCGATGAATCCATATGTATGGTTCATGATTCAGCAGTCCAACAAAAAAAACCTATATCACATAAATATTTCAGTGGAGCAGCTCTGTGCTTCTACCTGACCAGGATGTGGTGAAAACCTGCACTTTATATATATATATATACTAAAAAATGTGTCTGTCTTGGCAAAACAAATGGCTGCTGCTGTTTATGCTGTGAGGACCACCAATAAACGACACTCCCTCCCCTCCATCGTTCTGGACTAGAGGCAAATATGAGACACCTTCACCTCAAACGTCGGTAAATAAAACCAGGGACGTTTGCGACTGGAGAGCTCAATAATACAATAACATGGAGAGGAAAGGTGACCCGTTCTGGCTATTTGGAAACACCACTTCTTCGATTTGAATAATTGATGCACGGATAGAGCCGTGAAACACTCAACCAGGAGGATCTCTGATCACAGGATAGAGAAGTCTGCACATCTCATCAGCGGTTCCTCTTTGTCCGACCAGCTTTAAAGTAAAATCTGTTTCTATGACTTTCAGTTGAAGAAGTGAAATTCCTCCCATGTCCGTTTTTTGATTTGACATACTTTCTGTCTGTCTCGGGAGCAGCGTCCCGGCTGTTTTCTACCATTGCACTCTGAAGCAGAGGCTTCAGAAAACAGTGGATAATTGAGAGGGAATTATGTTTAATTTAAATTCTAAAATGATATTTGCTTCTTGTATGGGAGTTCACAGATTATCCTAAAAAGGAAAAGGAAAAGAAACCACTGTTGAAGCTAAAGTTGCATATTGAAGTTGCTGTGAAGGTTAATGTAGAAATAAAGACAGTTCATTCAAATCACCCTGAAGTTAAACAAAAATCATGATTGTTTGAGAATGACAAGCTTTATATTTAAAATGTGTGTACTTCAATAATTCTAAAAAGATAATAAAAAATAAAAAAATTGCTGCATTTGTCAACACATTGCTGCAGTCTGTAATAAACTATAAAGATAATGTAAAGAATAACAAGTTGGCAATAAAAGAATATGTATTATTAATTATTATTATTATTGTTGTTGTTGATACCACTTCAATGTTTTATAGTGCGGAAACCAAGAGTTGAAAATGGTCAATGTGAATAAAAGGAATGAAATGGGTTTTTTTATTTATTAGAATAAATATAATATTATAGTGTTATGGGGATATTTATTTTTTTCTATCTTTGTTAGAAGGGGTGAGGAATGGTCCCTCCTCCTCCTCCTCCTCCTCCTCCTCCCCTTTGTCCATTGGTCCCAATCTTGTCCAGGTCTCTCCGGGTTAATCTGCTAGTGCAGCAGATGCATGGGCTCATTAGCCTGGTGCCACCTTTTAAGAGCCTCGTTAACCGTGACACACACACACACACAGTCACGCACACAGTCACGCACACACTTACGCACACACTTACGCACACACTTACGCACACACTTACGCACACACTTACGCACACACTCATTCATACAACTGCTTAAAAGACGGGCAGTTCTCTGGAGTGGTTTTGTTCCAGGTAGAGACACAGAAGAGCCAAAGGTGAGGACAGACAGACTGAAGGTAAGACACAGGAGACGGGGGGATTGTGGTCAGAGGAGCAGACAGATGGAGAGCCGAGGGAATTCCTCTAACTGCTACAGTTTGTAAATGATCCTTGTCTCTTTTTCTTTTTTCTTATTTGGATTCCACAGTCCGCAGACATCTTACGCTTCTCCCTCTGAGTTCAATTTCTCATCTATCTTCAGGGCTAAAAGCCTCGTTTTTTTTTCCACAGGAGGAGATTTAACGCAACCTTTTATGTAAAAGAGGGGAGAGGAGAGGAGACGGGTAGAAAAAATAAATAAATCATGCAGTTTTTGGTTGTTTTTCTTACAAGTGGCACTTGTCTCTCACATCACTTCCCTCATTCACACCCGCACACACTCTCCCTATCCAAATCTACCGCAGAACACCACACGGGACCACCCCACTGTGCTCCTCCGTGCTCCCCCTGCCCACCCGAGTGTCTGAGTAGCAGGCTGTGCGGAATAAATGAGTTCATTCATACAGTAGTGAGCGGCTCCGTGGCTTTGCTGCCCGGCCCAATGTAAACAAACCCGAGGAAGCTAGTTATACAGCTCAGCAGCAAGGACTGTGCTCGGATCAGAAGAACCCTCAGACTGCTGATCCCTTGGTAAATGGTGAAAAGTCATATTGTGCCGTTTAAAAGGATTTGCTCGGAGCATTCACTTGATAGCAGCTAAGAAAAATTCCACCTCCTATGGGCTTGGATTTGAATTGGAGTCGAATTCTCCGATGCCAGAAAGGCTGAGTTAAACGGAGAAGACTTACTATTATATGTTATATAATAGTAATAATAATATGTAATGTATATTGTATGTTAATATTATACATATTATATTGTGAATAGTAAGTCATAGCCTGAAAAGACTACCGTAAACAGCCCAATCAAAACTACATTTAACTACATGATTCATTACTGTAAAACTTGCAAATTCCCAATAATTCACCCGCAGCAGCTGTATTTTACAATTACAAAGTAAATATATTTGTCCTTGCAGATTTAAAACACAACAATGGTCACAGTTCTGTCAGTATCATTATTATTATGATTATTATAATTAAAGAAGTTACTATAACTACTACTGTAGGTGGGCATACACTGAACAATTTAACATGTTGATTCATTCCATTCACTCTACGTGTAAATAAGAAATAAAACGGACCATCAGCCCCTTCTGCCCATGGTCGCTTTGTCGTTTGAAAGCTCTGAGGCAGGAAGAAGTTTGTTTCTATCTTGTTAGCTACATGCTAACAAGGTATTATGTTTCACTGTAAAGACTGTTAACTATTATGGTTAGCTAGCACCATGCTAACAGATTAGCTTATTTTCTTCCTTGCTGTTATGTTGCTACCAGCCAAAAGCTGCACTTCCTACTTCATGACTTTATGTTATATGGAAGACAATAAAACTCACCACAGCTATCTCTCCTAGCTGTCCTGCTGTCACACGCTCCCATTCTGTCTCAGCCATTATCAATTGGGCCTGGTTACTCCCCTCTCATCAGCTGCCCACTTTTACCCAATGGCTACCTTAGACTTTATATTCATCATGTCGCACATCTGATTGTTAAATAAACACCCTTTACCATCGATCCTCTTGTCTTCCCTGATTGAAATATTATCCACATGTCGTGGCGTGTCACCGAGGCGAACCTAGACACTCTGTTTGCCGAGTTGCACAGACGCAGCGAGAGAAAATCGACTCGTAGCTTTTCGCTTCAACTGTGCGAAATCCTGACCACAGCCGACTAAAATTTCGTACTTTTCAAAAATATTTCAAAACATCCAACGATCATCTGCTGCTTATTGGTCTTCAAGTCCCGCCGGGCAATATACGGCGAATGATGGCCGACAAACCTGCGGTTTGGTCCGACACCAAAATAAGTCTCCAGTACTGGGTCAAAAAAAGGTTCAAACATCCAATTAGTATAGCAAATATTATTCTAGTTTCTGTACATGTCTGTGACATCATTCCTTCTCTTCCTCTGTTTCCGTTCTCTTTCACTAACTCTCTCTCTCTCTCCCTCTCACTCACCCTCTCTCTCTCGCTCTCTCTCAACCGAACCTATCAAAGCAAAAAGCCGCCCTGAATCAGAAATATGCAAAACGCTTAAATGAAAATGATTTACTTTTGTTAAAGGTGCACTTTGGAAAGGCACGCATGTAGACACGCTCTCTTCTTATCAATAACTAAAATGTCTTATTGTCAGGGTCTGCTTGTTTGGACCTACCAACAAAAAGCGAACCAGCAAACGCGGTTTGCTGATCATTTCTCGTATAGTTCACATGAGGTCATCACCATACCAAGCTGATCAATAAGTCTGCCCTTATTAAGGATTTATAAATAATTTGTACCTAGTTCACTAATTAGGTTGTAAATATTCTACAATTAATTAATAAGCTGCTGTAACTCATTGGATATAAAGGATATCAGAAACCGGATGCTTGCCAAATAGTGAGCACAGTTATCTGTAATGGTATCTTGATATTGCCAAATAGTGACCGGCCTTGATAAATTGAGAGTTATGTTATAAGATGTTTAAAAATGTTAATTAATGAATTATAGCGTGTTTAAACTTATTATAAACCATTTATTAATCCTTTATAAAGGTACTCTTTTGATGGTGGTACCGGACTTTTAAATTTGCAGAGGTATCTGCTCTGTTTTCTTACTGTCTTCTAGTTCTAACTTCGACTTTGCAAATTGGCAAACAGAGCATCTGAAAAGTTTCAAAATTATACAAGACATAAAGTAAAATACAGCCAGTGCACATCCAATTCTTTCTCCAAAATCTGCAAATCATACCGGCCCAGTCTTCCCAGCCTCATCAGGATGGCGCTGATGATCAAGGAATCACGTTCCTGCCTTGTACGCATAGTTAAACCTGCTCTGGTGCACAACAGGACCATACAAGGTAATAATTTAATATACGAGGCTCCTTATTCTTTCTTCTTTTGCTGATAGGCATCTCCTCCTCACGTCGCTCTGAACGGACAGACAGAGACGTTATAATGAGGGTCTCTGTCAGCATCTCAGCTTCACACACTCTTATTGCCAAGCATTGGTTATGCAAGTTGGAGCGAAATGGCTCACGTGCAGCATTAAAGGCTGGTGTAGCACTGTATCAAACTATTTAATTACTACTGTATAAACTAATAAAGATAATTACTTTGCATACTTCAGATTCCTTCCCCGCCCTGACTGTCAGCACTTGAGGATAGTGTCACCACCAGACGTTTAAAACTGAAGATTGCAAGAAGGAAACAACAGATGTATTTATCAGATCCCATATGAATAAGAATTAAAAAAAACAAAAAAACAAGCCCCACTGTCAATCCAATTTCTTTTTGTTTTTGAATTTCTGCCAGAGCTCTAATGAGCGAGAAAGAGAAAAGTACTGAGAGGATGAGGCATGTTTACCAACCTGCTGCCGCAGAAATGTACTGCTGGCTGATGGATGCGGCCTACAGCTTTCATTAACTCAACAAAGGTGCTCACACAACTATCTATGAAGTAACGTTCACCGCATTTGGGGCTGAATAGGAAACAAATATATCCTATACTACTACTAAAATAATTGGCTTTTTGCACAAACAAAGAAAGCAAAGGTTATATGCTGAAATAATTTGGTTATAACAAAATAAATCATGGCTCTTATGTACTGAAGAACTTGCCTGAATCCGATTTTCCTACGCCTGAAAGTTCATTTAAATGATCATTTATAGTGGGAAAGACAATTATCTCCCATCCAATTGCAGCAAGAACGCCTTTAAAAAAACCCGGATGGATTAAAAATAGTAATAATTTACACCTTAACACCCAACAGAGGTTATATTCACAAAGCCTTTTCTTTTGGTGGAATCTGTTTTGTCTCATTACATGATGTAGTGTCAGCTGTAATTCATTAGCTTCAGCTAATGAAAGCTAAATGAAAATGGGAGTAACTGCATAAGCATTTGTTTTGAAAGTCTCAGCCCCGTTACGCAAGCAACCCTATTTTTAAATTTTTTTCTCAGTACATTCATTTCTTATAACCACTTGTTCTTTGCAGGGCTGCGAGTGGCTTGAAGCCTATCCTAGCTGACATTGGGAAAAAAGCAGGGTACACCCTGTGCAAGCTGCCATTTCATCACGGCACAAACACACAAAGACCGCCCAAACAACCGTTCACAGCCACATTCATACCATATAATTCAGAGTCAACAACCTGCCTATGTTGCATGTTTCTGGACCGTGGGAGGAAGCTGGACACCGAACATCTCATATTCAAGAAAAAGTGCTAACCACTGAATCAACATGCCACCTTAATTATTACATAGCTTCTGTTATGAGAATCAAACATTCGGGAAGACTAGGCCGTCGTACGTCTGGGCCACAAGTATTTCTCATGCCACTTAACTATAAAACCTGTCAAGCACGCCCTGTCGCCATTACCTGCGTCTGTCCAACATCATGGCGACACACCTTCATAATATGTGTGGATGCTGGGGCACTATTGTTATCCTACTTTTCTTTATTATTCCTCTTCTTCTCCCGTCGTCACCATTCTACTACTTCATACCTTAAGCTCCAGAAAACATTCACCTTTTAAAGCGCTGAGCTATTAAACCACATGTGTGCTATGATTTTTCACATTTAAGCCTTTTAAACTTTTAAAGACATAAAGCGTTTTATCGCAAGAATTTCATCATTGAAACCAATCAATGGAGCATTTCCCAGAATGCCTAGCGATATTAGACCATGAGTGAGGCTGGAGGTACCCTTAAGGTGGAATGCACGTGTGTGAGCAGATATCTCTTGTCTTAAGCAGTCACCATCCACGCCACATTTAAGCATATTCTACTGGAAATGCAATTTTTCTAGCGAGTAATTATAATCATCTTCATCTAATCGTCTTTTAAAATGCGACACTCTAAATCCATCTATCTCTTCATCTGCATTTTTGCAGATACTTCAACTTAATCATTAATCAGTCTCAGCAGCTTCATCAATCACCACCACCAGTATCGAACTCCAAGGAGGATATGGCTTGTCCCAAAGATATCGTAACGGATGAATAATCACATATCATCCGTTATAAAGTGGATTGATCTTTACCTCATTCTCCGAATCTCCTGAGTGACATATATTTGTACTTGTTCCGAGTCTATAAGCTTTACTGTTACAGCTTTTTATCTTTGCTAAATAATTGTTATGCTGATTGCCATTTTCCAGATTTTGCGATGTACTGAAGAACTTGCCTGAATCCGATTTTCCTACGCCTGAAAGTTCATTTAAATGATCATTTATAGTGGGAAAGACAATTATCTCCCATCCAATTGCAGCAAGAACGCCTTTAAAAAAACCCGGATGGATTAAAAATAGTAATAATTTACACCTTAACACCCAACAGAGGTTATATTCACAAAGCCTTTTCTTTTGGTGGAATCTGTTTTGTCTCATTACATGATGTAGTGTCAGCTGTAATTCATTAGCTTCAGCTAATGAAAGCTAAATGAAAATGGGAGTAACTGCATAAGCATTTGTTTTGAAAGTCTCAGCCCCGTTACGCAAGCAACCCTATTTTTAAATTTTTTTCTCAGTACATTCATTTCTTATAACCACTTGTTCTTTGCAGGGCTGCGAGTGGCTTGAAGCCTATCCTAGCTGACATTGGGAAAAAAGCAGGGTACACCCTGTGCAAGCTGCCATTTCATCACGGCACAAACACACAAAGACCGCCCAAACAACCGTTCACAGCCACATTCATACCATATAATTCAGAGTCAACAACCTGCCTATGTTGCATGTTTCTGGACCGTGGGAGGAAGCTGGACACCGAACATCTCATATTCAAGAAAAAGTGCTAACCACTGAATCAACATGCCACCTTAATTATTACATAGCTTCTGTTATGAGAATCAAACATTCGGGAAGACTAGGCCGTCGTACGTCTGGGCCACAAGTATTTCTCATGCCACTTAACTATAAAACCTGTCAAGCACGCCCTGTCGCCATTACCTGCGTCTGTCCAACATCATGGCGACACACCTTCATAATATGTGTGGATGCTGGGGCACTATTGTTATCCTACTTTTCTTTATTATTCCTCTTCTTCTCCCGTCGTCACCATTCTACTACTTCATACCTTAAGCTCCAGAAAACATTCACCTTTTAAAGCGCTGAGCTATTAAACCACATGTGTGCTATGATTTTTCACATTTAAGCCTTTTAAACTTTTAAAGACATAAAGCGTTTTATCGCAAGAATTTCATCATTGAAACCAATCAATGGAGCATTTCCCAGAATGCCTAGCGATATTAGACCATGAGTGAGGCTGGAGGTACCCTTAAGGTGGAATGCACGTGTGTGAGCAGATATCTCTTGTCTTAAGCAGTCACCATCCACGCCACATTTAAGCATATTCTACTGGAAATGCAATTTTTCTAGCGAGTAATTATAATCATCTTCATCTAATCGTCTTTTAAAATGCGACACTCTAAATCCATCTATCTCTTCATCTGCATTTTTGCAGATACTTCAACTTAATCATTAATCAGTCTCAGCAGCTTCATCAATCACCACCACCAGTATCGAACTCCAAGGAGGATATGGCTTGTCCCAAAGATATCGTAACGGATGAATAATCACATATCATCCGTTATAAAGTGGATTGATCTTTACCTCATTCTCCGAATCTCCTGAGTGACATATATTTGTACTTGTTCCGAGTCTATAAGCTTTACTGTTACAGCTTTTTATCTTTGCTAAATAATTGTTATGCTGATTGCCATTTTCCAGATTTTGCGATG